>LVTN01000570.1:10996-21084 GCA_001649415.1 Musa itinerans | reverse complement strand
TATATATATATATACATATATATATGTGAGAATTTCTCAAAGTTTAAGTTTTTTTCTAGATACGTTCTTTTGAAGATAATATTTTTTTAAAATATTACTATTTATAACCTTTTTTATTATTAACAATCCACATTAAAAACTTTATATATTCCTAAGCCATGGAATGCTAAGTGATGGAAAAACGTCATTATGATAGTGTGCACATGCAGAGATATTGAATTTTTTTTTTTTGAGAAGGTCATTAGAGATAAAGTGTTTATCGTTAAATGTATTATGCTCACCTAAATAAAGCTATAAAAACTTATACTTAATGAGTGATTACCTACTATATATTCTATTTTGTATGTGAGGATACTATTAGTCCCTCCAAGTTATTTGGTGTAGAAATAAGCATGTGTGAGCCCGTGCGAACATAGATATGAACGATGACTTATGAATATTTTTATATGTATAAATTTTGGACTTTATATTTTTCTTTTAGTTAGATGTTATAATTATGTATAATTGTTCAAATTAATATATACAAGAAAATGTTTATTATTTTATTTAGGAAATTAGCATATTTTATTTTAAAGATTGTTTGCTTTTCCATTATTCTCTTACTCATAGCAATAATTAAATTATGGTTGACATCCTATTTTAGTCATTAATATAGGGCTTGTGTAGAAGTAGAAGTAGATTGTTACACCACCCCCTTCACACAATTAATGTAGTCATTGAGATTATTTCCATTCGTTTATAATTTAAAATTACCTTTATTAGATCTTCCTTATTTGTATTGATCCATTTGTTTATTTGTTTAATATGTTTAAGGAAATAATTAAAAAAATTATGATTAGTGAAATATCTAAATTCTATTTTCTTAATGGTGTGGGCAAGTTAAGAATTTAATTAAAATGTTAATTAATTAATTTATTTATTTATATAAAAAGTGATTTTTCAAAATTTCCTTAAGTGGAAATCTCCTCCTCCTAACGGCCTTGCTACTCTTCCTCCCCGAGGAGGTCAGGCTCCTATTTTATTTTATTTATCACTAGTGAAGAGGAGTCTAGCAGGAGGAAGATTGGGAGGGAACTCCATTTTGAATAAGGTGTATCTTCTATCTTTTATCAATTTATTATATATATATATATATATATATATATATTAGTCAAATGATATTAAGGTTTATAAATTTTGAATTATATATAATAAAAATAAAAATTATCCTCTCTGTAGCTACAGTTGTATTCATAAGATAGAGAAATAGAAGAGTGAAACTAGGAAGCTACACTTTAAATGAAGTTCTAGTAAGTACTTATTGTTTTATTGATAAATTGGTGCACATCTAAAAGTGAATACTTGCACAATTGTATTTGGTGGGATTAGGTTAGACTATTCCTAATTTAACTTAATCTAGGCATAGTTGACACCCAAGGGACCTGATCTGACCTAGATCATTAATTAAATTGTCTCGGATGATCTGGGGATGTAATTCAACCTAAAATGCAGCCCCATATAGCAAGATAGTTAAGCATCATCATCTTGTTATTGTATCAAATGCATCAAGACAGTAGCTGAAGCTGATTTAGTTTTTGTGTTGTTTTTTCTTTAATCAAGTGAATGCTTTTATTGGTGTCTATTAGGCTTAAAGGATCGCACAGAGGGTATATTGGTTAATTTTACATGCAAAAACAAGTCGCTTGACAATAAAAATATTTTACATGCTAAATCAATAAAAATATTTTAGAAACTTTAAAACAAACATAATGATCATCTATATATTTTAAATTTATTTTTAAGATTTTTAAATGCTTAAAAATTATATATTTTTTGTTTTTATTTTTATAATATATGAATATTACTAGTATATTATTTGTTATTTGTAATTATGGTTTATATTTTTTTAATTATGAATAGTAACCCATTCTATTGGGCTGGACGGGCGACTTCCTCGGCCCAAGCGCTGGGCGGGCCGGAAAGCCCCCTGGTTCAACTCAGATCTGATGGTTAACTGATCAAGAGGAGTCTCTTATTTAGATGACATTGAAAACACTAATCAAGAATCAAAATTTACAAGCAAATCTGATAAACCAAACTCGAGAAAGAACGAAAAGAACGCAATTGACAGGGAAACTACAAGGAGGAGAAGAGAGAGATCAGCGTACCTCTGAAGGGCAGAAGATTGCACAAGGAGGAGAAGAGAGAGATCGGCATTCCTCCACGTTATAGAGCTCATATATAAGGCTTACCACCCATTATTGTCTTATTATCATATAACCAGAACAAATAACTACTAAACAAGCAACATTCTCAAGGGAAAAGGGCTTGAAACCATTATTTCTCATCGTTTAAGGCAGGGTTCGCTCTTATTATGAAAAATTATTCCCCATTAAGCTTTAGAAATTGTCTTTAAATGAATTTGAGCCTAATAACACATACCTTAGCAGTAGCCTAGTCGTTTGTTGAGTTATAAGGTCATGGCGGTAGGAGTTATCGGGTATTCAAAGATAGATTAGACATTAGTGTTGAATCTCGGATTTTGATGATGAAATCGATTGATAATTGTATATGTTTTAATCTGCGTTTTGAGTGACGCATGATGCTTCGATCTAGGAGAGACAATTAAAGCAGGAAGAATCATGTTGGGCCGGAGGATCGATCGACGTATCGACATAAGGTTTTGGGCCATTGATTTGGGCATCGGGGCAAGAAGAGCAGATATTGCACCAAGGATATCAGAGTTGTGGAGTCAACAGGCCGATTGGGTAATAGGCCGCAAGAGAGGATAATGCATTAAAGAATCGGACGAAGCATCGAGGGACCAATGACATGCCGGACAACATGATTAATGCATAGTATTAATTGTCTAGATCGAAGTGTGTTTTTACATGTGCGGAATTAACTACGATAGCAAGGCATAAATCAAAATGAAGTCCCGGAGTAAAAAACATGATTTCGTTGGGAGTTCGAGAGTTCGTCGGAAGTTCGGACGTTCGTTGGAAGTTCTGCAGGAACCAGCAAAGAAGTCTCGGAGCTTGCATGTATATATATGTATATATATGTATATATACATATATATACATATATATACATGCAAGCTCCGAGACTTCTTTGCTGGTTCCTGCAGAACTTCCAACGAACGTCCGAACTTCCGACGAACTCTCGAACTCCCAACGAAATCATGTTTTTTACTCCGGGACTTCATTTTGATTTATGCCTTGCTATCGTAGTTAATTCTGCACATGTAAAAACACACTTCGATCTAGACAATTAATACTATGCATTAATCATGTTGTCCGGCATGTCATTGGTCCCTCGATGCTTCGTCCGATTCTTTAATGCATTATCCTCTCTTGCGGCCTATTACCCAATCGGCCTGTTGACTCCACAACTCTGATATCCTTGGTGCAATATCTGCTCTTCTTGCCCCGATGCCCAAATCAATGGCCCAAAACCTTATGTCGATACGTCGATCGATCCTCCGGCCCAACATGATTCTTCCTGCTTTAATTGTCTCTCCTAGATCGAAGCATCATGCGTCACTCAAAACGCAGATTAAAACATATACAATTATCAATCGATTTCATCATCAAAATCCGAGATTCAACACTAATGTCTAATCTATCTTTGAATACCCGATAACTCCTACCGCCATGACCTTATAACTCAACAAACGACTAGGCTACTGCTAAGGTATGTGTTATTAGGCTCAAATTCATTTAAAGACAATTTCTAAAGCTTAATGGGGAATAATTTTTCATAATAAGAGCGAACCCTGCCTTAAACGATGAGAAATAATGGTTTCAAGCCCTTTTCCCTTGAGAATGTTGCTTGTTTAGTAGTTATTTGTTCTGGTTATATGATAATAAGACAATAATGGGTGGTAAGCCTTATATATGAGCTCTATAACGTGGAGGAATGCCGATCTCTCTCTTCTCCTCCTTGTGCAATCTTCTGCCCTTCAGAGGTACGCTGATCTCTCTCTTCTCCTCCTTGTAGTTTCCCTGTCAATTGCGTTCTTTTCGTTCTTTCTCGAGTTTGGTTTATCAGATTTGCTTGTAAATTTTGATTCTTGATTAGTGTTTTCAATGTCATCTAAATAAGAGACTCCTCTTGATCAGTTAACCATCAGATCTGAGTTGAACCAGGGGGCTTTCCGGCCCGCCCAGCGCTTGGGCCGAGGAAGTCGCCCGTCCAGCCCAATAGAATGGGTTACTATTCATAATTAAAAAAATATAAACCATAATTACAAATAACAAATAATATACTAGTAATATTCATATATTATAAAAATAAAAACAAAAAATATATAATTTTTAAGCATTTAAAAATCTTAAAAATAAATTTAAAATATATAGATGATCATTATTTTTGTTTTAAAGTTTCTAAAATATTTTTATTGATTTAGCATGTAAAATATTTTTATTGTCAAGCGACTTGTTTTTGCATGTAAAATTAACCAATATACCCTCTGTGCGATCCTTTAAGCCTAATAGACACCAATAAAAGCATTCACTTGATTAAAGAAAAAACAACACAAAAACTAAATCAGCTTCAGCTACTGTCTTGATGCATTTGATACAATAACAAGATGATGATGCTTAACTATCTTGCTATATGGGGCTGCATTTTAGGTTGAATTACATCCCCAGATCATCCGAGACAATTTAATTAATGATCTAGGTCAGATCAGGATGTATATATACATATATATATATATATATATATATGTATATATATATATATATGTATATATATATATATATGTATATATATATATATATGTACTACCACCTGATTCTGTTGTTTCCCTCCTTTTGTTTTAAACCCGATGATAGCTGTTTGCATCCTTCTCTCTCTCTTCTTTTCACTTGTTTCTTTTGTGTATTGGTAGCTGTTTCTTTTTTATTTATGTTGACATCTCTTTGTTTTAACTCATCTTCTTCCACTCCCGTCTCTCTCACTTTTTGTCTCTATCTCCACGACTACTCCATCACCTCAGCCCCCTTCTTATCTCTTCCTGCTCCTCTGCCTCCTCTCCCTCGTCCTCCCAACCATATGATTTGACCTTATGAGTATGGTCAACAGTTGTTTCTTTCTATTTCATTTTTTCTCTCTGCCACTTATGTGAACTTCCTTTCTTGATTTTTCTCCTGCTGTTGGCATAAGCCTTCTTCTTTTGGATTTAGAAATCTTAAGAGCACATAATCTAGCCTTCATCTTTATTGCCTTGCAATGTTGTTCTTGTTGTTCAAACCTTCAATCAATTTTTTTCTTAATCTACATTAAGTATTTTAGTTTATCACTATATCTTTCGTTTTCATTTTTTTCTCTGCCTTATATTTTGACTTTTCTCCTGCTGGCACAAGCCTTCTTTCTTTAAACCTTTAGGGGACGACTTCCTTTATTACTTTGCAACTATTGCCTTCATCTATCACTCAAACCTTGATTCAATATTTCTTTTATGAGTAATTGTTGGTTTATACGCTATTTCTCTTATAAGGAATTGGAAGATAAACTTCGATTGATATTTGTGGTTATTAGGAATAATACTTTTTGCATTTAGGCTCGAGAGAATATCAATTTTTTTCTTGAGGTCGAGGGCTGTTGTAAAGTAAGAAAGTTGATCGAACCTGGATAAGGAACACGAATCTTGGTTATCCCATTAATGTTTTAAAATTCTATTTTAACGAAATTTTTGATGTTTTGATTTTGATTAATATATTTTTTTATTTTGATTTTGATTAATATTTTTTATTTTAATTTTGACTAATATTTTTTATTTTAATTTTGACTAATATTGTTTTTATTTTAATTTTGAATAATATTATTTTTATTTTAATTTTGACTAATATTATTTTCATATTAAATATTAGAAAGAAATAATTTGATTAGTATGATCCACGGTTTAATTATTTTTTCATTCAAGGGGTCATCCCATCTTAATTGAAAAAGAATATATTTTTTCAGGAACAAATATAGTTTTCTTTCCTTATTTTTCTTGGATTATTTTTTTTACTTTTTTTAATGTTTGATCCGATGCAATCTTCTTCAAAATATCCCTTTTAGTTTTCTTTTTGTAGATCTAACACAAGATTTGATTAACCCTCTTTTTTTATTAGAATTTTAAAATTCTATTTTAACGAAATCTTTGATGTTTTGATTTTGACTAACATTTTTTTATTTTAATTTTGACTAATATTATTTTTATTTTAATTTTGACTAATATTATTTTCATATTAAATAATAGAAAGAAGTAATTTGATTAGTGTGATCCACTGTTTAATCTTATATGCATCAAAATGTAACACAAATTCTAGGAAGAACGAAGGTTCTAGATTTGATATGATAGAATAATTTTGATTCATTCCCATCCAATCAAAAAAAAAAATTGATGAGTCTTAGTATTTTTATTAATTTTAATATCGGCATACATATCAGTCTAGTCCTCAATATCACTATTGTTTCTAAGGTAAAAATGAAGAATTTTATAATTCAAATATTTTCTATCCATATTTTTATGGGTATCAATAAAATATTATTTTTTTGGTAATCATCAATATTCATATTTAGCAATACACAAAACGATTCAAGTTTTAATGTGTATGAGTCCTTACTATCCCCATATTTATATATTACATGTGATAAAAGATCATATATAGTGTTTTTAAAATTTATCTATAGTTGCACTGGATTACTGGTTTATACGCTATTTCTCTTCTAAGGAATTGGAAGATAAGCTTCGATTGATACTTGTGGTTATTAGGAATAATACCTTTTGCGTTTAGGCTCGAGAGAATATCAATTTTTTTCTTAATGTAGAGGATTGTTGTGAAGTAAGAAAGTTGATCGAACCTAGACAAGGAACACGTGTCGTGCTTATCTTGTTCATGTTGCCAGAACGAGTGGCCATCACTATTGGGACAACGAAAATTGTGCCAGTATTGAATTATCTCACATATTAGTGGTTTCATATGCAATCCAAGACCAAGATAAAAATATGATGAACGACTCACACTCTCATTTCGCAAAGTACATTTACGATAGAGTAGTCTATAGAGTAGTCTATAGAGTAGTCAATGTCAGAGCCGAACACACATGACTTCGGTTGTAGCTAGAAGTTGATGGCATATTCTTATCACAAGATGGAAAAGTTCCATTGCTGAAAGTAAGCCAAAGGTCATGGATGGTAAAAAAAAATTTTGGATACCCCGTACTCATAGGACAACAACGATTGACGTTGCAATATGATCTGGGCCACTAGATGTTTCAAATCAGAGCGATCAATATAGAGAAGAAAAAGATAGAAAAAAAAATTAGACTTACTTAAAGAACCAAGTGGAAATAATTATAATTGGACGCAACAGTGGTGGAGAAAACCAACAAGAAGGGGAGGACGAGAGGTGTCATGCTTTGGCGAGTTAGGCTTTTGGGCAAGTCGGAGGGCTTCTCCTCTTCTATATATGATTATCACAAGATCGTGTAAACATTACTTGTTAGCATGCCTGAGGTGGATTTAATTAATTATTTATAAGATAAATGCATAATTGAAGGAGAAAGAAGAAAGAAAATAATTCAGGTTGGGTTTAATTATCTATAAGTATCTATATTTCAGATGCATGTGGTGAAGAGAGAAGATGTTACCTCTAAAGCACCTGTTTCTTTCTATAGAGAGATATTCTTCTGCAGAGAGAAAATGGTCATCTCTCCTCCAAATAGAGAAGACAATTAGCTCTGAATAATCAAAGATGGAACTCCTGCAGGAGCTGCTCCATGAGAAAAGGAGCTTTGATAGCCATTGACCAACTTAGTGGTTACTGGATATATACTTGATATGACAGAATCGAATCAGCACACTTTCCATGCCTCTCGTTCTCCTTCTGAGTGTGCTGGTGCAGTGAAAGGTCTCCACATTGCTATTGTTGCTCGAGACATGTGGTGAGTTCCCTACTTGTATGTAACATCAACGACTAATACATTTGTCATTTTGGCCTTTATTTTGTTGTTAGTGATGCTTAATAAATCAGAAATCTGAAGAGTAATTCTCAGAATGTCATGATAGATGAAGCTTAATTAATTATCAGCTAAAAAGCTAATGAAACTATTAGACATCAATAAGCATTTAAACATTTTCATGTTCTTAGGTTGTATCGATTATAATTTTCTGTCATCTCAAAATGACAATAAGACCTTCACATAGTAATGCTTGGAGATAGTAAAGATGTAATGTTGCTATTTCTAGTGGGATGAACTTACACCAAATTGACATATGATTTCAATTGTTTTGGATGTCAACCATGTATATTTGGCATATGAGAAATTTGGGAAGGGAGGGAATATAATGGAAGGGGAAGTATATTTTCTTTTAATAGAAATATTACGGTTTATTCGCTATTTCTCTTTTGAGGAATTGAAAATTAAGCTTCGATTGATACTTGCGGTTAGTAGGAATAATACTTTTTGTGTTTAGGCTCAAGAGAATATCAACTTTTATCTTGAGGTCGAGGGCTTTGTGAAGTAAAAAAGTTGATCGAACCTGGACATATATATATATATATATATGTATATATATATATATATGTATATATGTATATATACATATATACATACGTACATAAAGCACCCCTTCAAGATATTTAGTACCACAGACTTTGACAACCAAAGTTTTGTTTCATAAAGCAAATCCAAATTATTCCTAGCCAGTACAATGTCATCAACATAAAGCAAAATGAATAACACATGCTGACCACAAGATAAGTGCATGCATGGAGATAAAACCAAAACAAGTCATCATTTGATTGTACCATCGACAAAGAACCATGTTTAAGAAAAGAAAATTTGAGCAGTGTAAGTTCTAGGATATTTGTTGTGAAACCTTTAAGTGGCACTGTGCATATATTTTCCTCACTAAAAGTATAATCGGAGAAAATTATTTTCACACATAGATCAGAGTGTGTTATCCTATGGGGAAAAGTATAAGAACAAAGTATGGCACAAGTACGATGCCAAAATGCACAGCTGCTCGACAAGCCAGAAAAATAAAACATTACATGCATGTAACAGTATTCCGAAACTATCATGTATTGTCCCAAATCACAATTGTCTGACCTGTTGACAGATATCCACTATTGTAAATTTGTTTATTCAATAAGATAAGGACGTGTTTAATAACTCGATAAGCTACTATGAAAGATGAGGAAGTCCATTCATGCACACAAGTGTTCTCGTATGACAAATGAAGAATAAAATTATTCATTACTAACCTTTCTTAGATCTGCTACCATACTTTCATCATTATTCAGTACGACATCACTTGTACCTCCATAAATGTTAACACTTTTGCTCAACTCCCTTTGGATTTGAAGCAGACGGGTGTGTATATTGCATGCAATAGCTTTTAGCAAGAGTTTCTCAACATCAATGCAGCTTCCTTGCCAGTAATTGGGTCTAATACAAAGAAATTATGTTGACACTTAATCCGTGTATCTTAACCTGGTTCAAGTTTGAGAAATGGAATTATGTAGACTCCTAAAGACCCCAATCATGAAATCTACACATGTATCTTAGAAACAGATAACTCATATGACAAATGACGAATAAATTTATTCATTACTAACCTTTCTTAGATATGCTACCATACTTCCATCATTCTTCAGTACAACATCAGCTGTACCTCGACAAATGTTAACACTTTTACTCAACTCCCTCTGGATTTCAAGCAGACGGGTGTGTATATTGCATGCAATAGCTTTTAGCAGGAGTTTCTCAACATCAATGCAACTTTGATCTAGTGAAAAAATAGCTTCCTCGCTAGTAAGTGGGTCTAATACAAAGGAATTATGTAGACACTTAATCTGTGTATCTTGCCCTGGTTCAAGTTTAAGAACTAGGTGTGTCATGCTTTGGCAAGTTAAAGGAAAAATGATCATTATTTTTGTTTTAAAGTTTCTAAAATATTTTATTAATTTTGATTGTCAAAATTTAATTTTATATCACTTAAGGATTTAAATATATATACATATATATATATATACACATATATATATATACAAATATACATATATGTACATATATATATATACATATATACATATATATATATATAT
>LVTN01000569.1:162729-192179 GCA_001649415.1 Musa itinerans | reverse complement strand
GTATCTTCTGGAAGTCCAAAGAAACCAATTTATAAGCCTTTGCTATATGTCTACAACTTGCAGAACAGCTCAAACAAGCAAGCAGAAAGGCTAGACAACTTCCTGACAAATATCTCATAAGGCCTTAGCTAATCATAAAAGAGCCAAACAAGGAAATATATCCAGATTTATTGGTCACACTTCTAAAGATGAAACAGAACCACAACAATCCAGTGCTTTGAATTCAGCATAGAATCTAATTGATAACCAAAAATCAGACCAGCCACACTAATGTAGGAATTAAAACCCAAAATGCTGGTCATCTGCATGAAAATCAGCTCCCTCGACAGTCTTTACACATTTATATCTCACAGGTACCGCTAGACAAAACAGCAGAATCTAATTAAATTTTCCCTTGGTTCTAGGAAGCAAATATAATCAAAATAGCTTTCAATATCATGTTGGTTGCTAGGCATAACAATGTATTCTGCCACAGTCAGCATGTGGTGAGTATGAATGCATAACCCTGACTGATCCCTTTAAGAGTATTTTTTCATGTGCCAGATCTCGCTAAATAATGTGTTGTTCCGCATGAAAAGAAATTTCCTCCTAAGTTTAGCTCAATCAAGTAATAAGTTTATCCGAGGAATTCAACATTGTTCTGAACTATATACCACCAGTACTATGTTCAAGATGCCAATGTACATGACAACTCATTAACATTACATATAGCCTTCAATTGGTTTTGACTGTCTGGGTACGGAAAAAATCAAAACTGACAGTTTTAGTTATTTGCAGGTGCGGGATGATTCATGCTCAAAACTAACTATTGACCCAAATAAGTGATATTTTTGTTGTGTTCCGTTTCCTAACCATTGTCTCAATGGCCATGCAGTGCCATTAAAAACAATTAAAACCTTTCCAAAACAATAACACCCGACAGTGGAGAAAATGCCATTAGCACAACCTAATCCAAACTTTGTGAAGAGTGAAAATCCACATTCTATACTTCTCGAGCAGGACCCAATTTTCCAAGCTTGTCAGGTTAAAATCTGCATTTGAAAAACATAAGGAAACTTACAGGGTAGGAACATTATTGAGAACTATAGGACAAAAACCTGCACTAGGACGTTGAACTCACTAGGTGTTGCCTCACCCAAGCCTTATGATGTCTAACAAAAACCCATGCCATCTTGTTTTCTTCTTATGATGTCTACATTTTCTTCCTAATGAACATAAGGCATGATCCTGCTACATTATTAAGGTTGTTTAGTTACAACCTAAGCGAGTGAATTCCATAAGATTGTAATATTGTGAATATCTGGCTATCCTCATACATCAAAGAAACAGATGTCTCATGCAATAACCTGATCTATCATCTTCAACATAATGAATCAAATAGAAAGATTAGAAAATACACTGAAAACTCCTTTAGTACATCTCAATCCAAGCTCCACCTCACGGTCCTCACCTTACATCAGATTGCGATTATCTAATACCTAATTCACCCGAAGCAACCCATGAGTTCTTTAAGGACTTACAGAATGGTGGAATTGGATGAAGCCAGAACTCCTGCCTGAGCAATGTCTAGGTTTAGGACTACTGGTCGAAGCAAGGTATGAACTTGTTGTGGCAGGTATTGGTCCTGGATCAACCAGTACCAAATTCCTACTGACCTCTAACAAATCAGTACAGACCCAACTGATTAGTATACCATAATGCAATTTGGCTCAGGGCATCCAAACAATTACAGGATGGCTCACATCTTAATACTTCATTGAACCACTGCATATTATTTGTAATGTGGTATGAACCAACAAATAAACCCAAGTAAAATAGCCACTCAACCTCATATTTGCACCGAGTTGAAATTCACATAAAGTTGTAGCTGCTCCATAAGCCTCGCCTGTTATTGGAAAATTATACACATTACACTATCAATCAGAAAAAAAAGTTATGGTCTGATTCAAGGGACTGGCAAGTATCTTATAATTGTCAAGAATTTTGTGACTACGTTAGCGGAAAAACAACATAAGATCACATCTGAAAACACTAAAGACTATTAAGGACTTAAAAAATGGGAAAAATAAAAGAAGACAAACTCCGACCAACAAGCAAATATATAAACAAACGAACATTATAAGATGCACACTCATCAAAATTGTTGTCCACACTGAAACTCAACCACAAACCCAGCCCCTCTGACAAAGAGAAGCATTATAACTCACCACAAAATACCAAGACTCCAGATTCTCAAGTAACAAATAGTATAGATAACAATTACTGAAAATTCAACCATCATAGTAGAGAACAATATTAATATCATTAAACAGGCCAACATTAAATCCAAGCAACAAAATTTTGCAGTTTTAATTATCCCGATTTCTACTGAAACAAAAACACAAGTCCAATTGATCTCTTAAACCCATGATGAAAGAGACATGAAGAACCTCAAATATCTAGTTCATCCTTCTGATGAGCTCATTAATATAATCTTCACGATTTCCAGCATCACCACCCTCAACATAGTGGTTCCTCTTCTTCTTCAGGCCACCCAACGGTGCCTTCAGCTTGAAGGGCCACAGAAAGTTGTTTGCCTCCTTGAAATGTGGTCCCACAGTCATAATCTCATGCACAAGATCTTCAACACAGATGATACCATGTTTCCCCAAGGCCTGCAACCAAAGAACAACCTTGTGTAAACTTCATAAAACTTGGTTAGAAGAAAAAAACCCACTGGCAATGCATCCCACAACATACCTGCTCAACGACCAAGTTGTCTGTCAAAGGAATTCTCTGCTTGTTCAACTTCCCATACCCTCTCTTGTAGATCAACTCCCTGACACTCTTAAGATTAGGATACCTGAGCCATTCAATTATCAGTTAGTACAACAACTACACCTCACCTTACACTACTCTGAGCAATAGCAATAATGGTCTAGAAAGGATGTCGTTTAGTACCCATATGTCACGTATGGCTCAACCCTCTGCAGCATGTTCATTGTAGCCTTGTTAACTTTCAGAAACACGCCGTTGAATATCTACAGCAGTTTGGAAAAGAAGCTTTTAATTACGATTAAATATTAATAAACGCTATAGTAATTTGCACATGTATGATGAATTTTTCATTTGCACCTGTCTCAGACGGAGGAGCTGCAAGATCTTCCGGGTTTTAGGGTGCATGGCATTTATGCTATTCCAAGTCAACAACAAGAAGAGAAATAAGAAGCAACAATCATCAAAATCTCAAAGCAAATCCATCTATCACATAATAGACCACATAGTTAGAACAGAGAAAAGAACGTGTACCCTCGGATGCGGATGATGAACAAAAGCTTGGCCTCGGGGCTGACATAGAATCCGCCCTTCATCCTGGCCTCCCTCTTCAAGCGGATCAGTTCCTTCTCCTATCATTAAATCAGATCCAAATGAGATTCAAAAAAATCGAAGTTTTAACGACAAGAACACCATAGAAAAGTAATACTAGTGGTACAACAATTCGCAACACGCACCTGGGATTCGTACTCCTTGGCATACTGCTGGGCTCTTCCAAAGATCAGCTTGCGGTTCTCCCGAGCCTTCTTCTTCCTGGCATCGAGTTCCTGCTTCTTAGCGAGAGCCCACTGCTCTTCCCTCTTCCTCTTCTTCAGCACGGACTCCGGCACCACCGCCTTCGCCTCCTCCGTCGCCATCGCCCTCCTCTGGCAAGAACGCAGATCAAATCAAGCACCAAATCAAGGGGAAAAAAGAAGTCGATTCCTAAACCCTAAATCGATAAAAGGAGACATGAACGATCAAATGGCGTTCGAGAGTAACCTTTAGGATCTCTCTCGGATCGGCGGACGATCGAGAAGAATGGGGGGCCGATGGCGGCGAGCGCTATTAATACGGGTGGGGTTTTGTTCTCGGCGCTAGGGTTTGCAAGCGAGATCAGGACTCATCCGGCAACCGTAGCCGTTCGATTCTCTCTGTTAAGCTCGGAGTTAGCCCGATGAGGCCCATATTATCTTATGGGCCTCACAGTAATATGGAACTCGACATAAACCATGTCACGTTTGGGCCCCCGCTGGAACAGATTGATATTAAATTGATACGATAGTGTATATTTATTCCTAACCTTGTCTAATTTATCCTCTGTTATCTTGGATTAAGTGGCACATTTTAGTTCCCTAATTGTTACGATTTCTTAATGATATGCTTCATATTATTTTTGACAAAGTCAAGTTAGGTAAGTACATTGGGACACACATAAATCTAAGCATGAAATGGGCATCCCAAAGTCAAGATTGTGTGCACAAACTTTGGCATCCATATGGTCAGCATTTTGGATTAATTATGTCGACCAGAGTTTGAGGAAAGAATATTTTTAAAAAATTTATCCTTATTTCTCATTGTAATTGAGTTTTTCATGTATTGTTTGAGATATAGATCCTCATTTCGTGAACTAACTCAAGTATTAAAGTGACTTTATATAGTACGTCTATAATACTATATGACGTGAGAGTTCACTTACGGAATCTCTATCGAAAATAATGTGTTATGGATCGATGATTAATTTGATACTAACAAGCATGAATAATTACCTCGAACACTAAAAAATAAAAAAAGTCGGCTTCTTCACCATGAAAATAAAAGTTATTATGTAATAAATATTTGAAGGTTCCTCTGTTTTACTTTGATATAATTTTCAATTATAATTGAATACTCTGTCCATTTCTCATACTTAACCTTGGTTCGATCGTGCCTTTCTTAGTGTGGTGTTGGTTGTGTGGCTTGCCTCTGGAGAAGAAACATAATCACTGTCATCATACTTTTACATCAACCATAATTAAATCAATAATATTAATTGTGAAATTAAAATGGCAATAGATTATAAGATTCTGTATTCAAGTTTTGTGTTTCCTCAATGAGTTTAATTTTCACGTGTTGAGTTTGAGCCACTCAAACATAGAAAATAATGCTCTCTTCTTCAAATTTTACTGTATTCAAATATATAGTCATAGATCATATCCTATTTAAGGATTTAATTTTTTTATTGGAAAAAAGAGAATCATTATTACCATAGTCTTAGAACTAGCAAATATCTTCTTCAAATTTTACTGTATTCAAATATATAGTCATAGATCATATCCTATTTAAGGATTTAATTTTTTTATTGGAAAAAAGAGAATCATTATTACCATAGTCTTAGAACTAGCAAATAATGCTCTCTTCTTCTTAAAGAAAAAAAAAAAAAAACAGAGGTAAAATTGCTCCTTAACTTATATCATTATTAGGAGAAGAGATTAAGGATCTTGGAGCTTAAATATGGCCTGTTCTTCCATGGAAACAATTGTCTATGCCCCATGTAATCATACATCTAAACTGGCTGTTCATTCTTTGTCCATCAGATCCTGAAGCCAAGTCATCGAGATTTCTTTGACCTGGTCAACCCCCATATTAGAACATGGAGGCTGTATTGACCCACCTGTAAGTATCCCACGCACTGCCACTTGGCAAACCATCCAACTCATTTCTCTACTCCT
The DNA here is from genome assembly GCA_001649415.1 of Musa itinerans. Taxonomy (NCBI): domain Eukaryota; kingdom Viridiplantae; phylum Streptophyta; class Magnoliopsida; order Zingiberales; family Musaceae; genus Musa; species Musa itinerans. The sequence goes on along the minus strand of LVTN01000569.1, from coordinate 186,675 downwards.
ATTGCTCCTTCACCATCTTCATGCCTTCTGTCTCTTCCCGTTCAAACTGATCTGAAAGCAACGGAAGCCACCACCTGCGTCGATGGATCTCGTGCGAGCAGTGTCTTCATCTTGTTTAGCACAAGGTAACATTTCATCCATTTAGAGCAAGCTCTTCGATTCTGGAGTGGTGGAATCTTCTGCATGTTTGTCTCATTTATAAGTTGGTAGCCACAGCAATAATACCATGAGAGATGACGAAATGGAGATCTCAAGATTCGCATGCGTCATCTGATGATGAGGGAATCTGCTGTTCTTGACGTGGTTGCACGTCGTTCAAGGAAGGAGTGCAACAGAAGGCGAAGGAGAGCATGTCGGGTACACCAAGAAGCAGCAACAATGGAGGAGATGCCGTTGCTGAGCTACCAGGGAAGCGGATACCGAGCTATCTCAAGCCAACCATGAGCTCTTGCCATGTCGCTGCCTGCGGATACCCCAGGAGCCGGAAACACAACTCCGTGGCTCCTCCGGTGGCTACTTCTTCCGCGAAACGTGGAAGGTCGATCTACAGAGCAAGCTCACCGCCTTCCATATCTCCGAGAACTCCCGCAGCAGCAGTCTGCTCGAGAGGGACAACGGCAAGAACTGAGAGATCTCCAGCGCTACCCATCTCTCCGAAACCAAGCTCCGAGAAGGCGTTCAAAACTCCAAGAGATGGGAAAGCGCTTCCACTCGGAAAGGCCAGAAACGTCACCAAGATCACGTCGGAGAAAAGGGACGCCGTTAGAGCGACTTCCGCCATTGTTTAGGTCAAACATCTAGAAGATGAGATTCATGTCGTCACTGCCGCCGAGGCATCAAAACAGGAGAAGGGCTTCGAAGTTGAGGAAAGCGACGCGCTCGAATGCAAAGCGCTAAAAGCCAACGCTGTCGATGATGAGATGTTCGGAAGCCAAGGGAAGCAGATGTCGACAGGCACGGGCCATGAGGCAGAAGAAACGAAGCTCGAGCTGCAGCCGGAGAGCGAAGTGGAAAATAAGGCATCAGCGGAGAGGCAGGCGAACGGGAGGAACGAGCCGACGCCGGTTCACAATGAGGTAAAGCCAGCGACGGCCGACAAGATGGAGTCGCGACGGAACAGAGTCAGAGAACTCGCCGGAGCGTTTGAGATCACCATGGCACCGGTAAAGCCGGAGGGCAAGTCGAGTGCGCATCAGCAAGTGGTGGTGGTGACGCCCAGGAATGGAAGCAGGGTGGGAAGAACTGCTCAAGTTGATCGGCAGCAGTCGAAGGGATGGAGAGGGTGGAGGCGAGCGAGACGGAGCCAAAGAGATAGGAGGATCAAGCGAATGAGTCAAAGGATGGTCGAACGGGTGAGTCACCGGAAGGTAAGACCAACGTAGAAGCACACAAACTAAGCTTATAAAATCTTTAAATATTATTTTATTGTTTAATGGTTTTTTATTAATTAATAATGTTGCAAAAATATTGCCGACCATATTTGATTTATCTTGAAATTATTAATGTATTAGAATCATTTAAAATACATTTACAAATCATTTTTATTCTTTTATTAAAATTTGTAAGAACAAGATTTGATGAGCTGAGCTTGATTGTTAATACATAAATTACTGAGAGAAACCCAAAAGTAGACAAATAATCATGCAATTACCATTGCCAAAAACTTTACTGATGGCATCTGCTGAATTCATTCCAAATACAAGAAAACATTGGTATCATCTGAACATAAACTAATCAACCAACATGAACGATAACTTAACCCACTATAATTTGTTTCATCCAAAGCAATCAATCCCTCTACCACTGACGTTCTTGAGTCAAAGTTATCCTTTTTTTCATGGTTTCCCTGCTCAGAGCAGGAGAGAAGTACTAACACATCTACGAATATATATCAAACTTTGAATCCAAACTCAGGGAAAATAACCCTGGAATGACTCGGGACAAATTAATCTGCTTAGAATTAACATCTGATCTTTTAAAAAAATATTTTCAACACTGAGATACATAATGAAAAAAATTATTTTCAGTTAATTAATCTCTAAACTCAACAAAACTAAGAAGAGTGAGTAAAGGGTGATGATATAGAGCATCACATCAAAAACAATAAGCAAAATGGCCATGAGAACCAAATACTAATAGAAAAATAAAATCAATAACAGTGAAAACAGTAGCAATGATTGAAAACTAGAGATAAAAAAGAAAGCATGAAGAAAACTGAGATCCATCCATCAATCACTTATCAGATAAATGTGGCAGCTTTAAATTTGCAGGGGGCCAACGAGTTGAACACGCCCCACAATCGTGTGGCAGCCTCACGCTGGTGGATCTCTCTGTAGGCACTATGCAAAAGGTGGCTTGCTATCCGAGCAACAAAGCACCCGTTGTCTGAATTAGTGCCATTTATAAGACTGATTGATATACATATTCATGTACTTATAAACTACATAAACATCAAGGAAAGATCAAGAAAAGTGTGGTTTTTGGATGTGAGAAGATATGGCCAGGTATTGTGGCTTTGGACTGACGAGATGAGGAATCCAAGCAATCTTCGCCTGGCGGTCTGATGTCGGCTCCATGCGGCAGACAGGGATATCGCCAAGGATTACAAGAGGCGCCTGCTGTTTGACTCTGTTTCAAGAGCCTCGTCCTTCTTGTCACAGACTAAAAAATCAAGAAATTGTACACAAAAACCCAAAAAGAAAAGAAGACAAAAAGGAGAGAAGCAGAAAAGCCTCAACAGAAAGATCTTCACAGAAAGAGAGAAGAGGAGAGGGTGAATTACCAATATATAGAGAGAGGTGGAGAAGAGGAAGAAAGCGAGAGCGCCGCAGGGAGGGAGAGGTGGGGGTCGGCGCTTAGGGTTCGCGTTATGTAGCGGCCAAACGGCGTGATGGGATCAAATCTATGGTCGAACACGTTTGTCGTTGCTGATTGGTTGTTCCACTTCCGTTTGATCTCGGTTCAGGTTGGACCGGAGTTTTAAGATCTAGGAGACTGGCCCGGCCCAATCCAACTCCGCCCATCTTGAAACTAGCACGGAAAAGGATACCGACTGCAGCTGTTCTCAAAACAAATTGTAGATTTGATTGGAAGTTATATGCGAGTTATGATTTGTCCAAACTAGGATTCAATTCAATACAATTAACTTATTGTCCCCAACCTAAAAATAATAATTTAGTATTTAAATTTCATGTCATATGAATAAAGGGCTAATCTAAATGTTTGCTCATGATGATACTTAAAAACATGTAGATAATATGAATAATGCCAAATGACAAACCAGCACATGGATGACATGATTCACGATACATGATATGCATTGAACATTTATGAGATGGTGAGAAAAAGGTAATATGAAACATATGCCTCCTAATTTTTTTGCAAAAAAGAAACTATATTACTTTAGAAGTCTAACACATCATCTGCTCTTGAAATCAGCATAAAAGAAAAGTTGCAAAGATCAAATCGGTCACCTTTTTATCCTAATAAAATTTGACAACCACTTATCACATTTATTTCCTTCTCTCCATATATTGGTCAATTTTTATTCAGAAAGATTCCAAACAAACATTTTATTCACTATTTTTCTATGAGAGATTCAACTACTGGTATATTGGTCTATCTGATGACCGATGTTAACTTCAATTACACTAGTACAAGCTATTATGTCAAAGGACGAAAAGAAAAAAGCACTTGTTACTCTTATTTGATAATTAACAAAGAAGTGATACTGCATCAAGAGAATTAACTGGGTCAGATACCTAAGGTCCTGAGTATGCAACTACTCAATTGTTTGATCCAAAACAAGTGGATCATAAGAGTATTCGTTCATGAACGGGGTTTTAGCTGATAGTTGTTGGACAGACTAGAATATAACATCAGTAGCATGCATCTGTTTTCCAGTTATGAGTCTGACTTAAACAAAAGGCCTAATAATGCCGATTATGATACAAGCAGTTATTTATCTTTGCTGGTTTGTTTGTGTTTCAATTGTTGACCTCATACTGATGAGAAATGATTCAGTTCCATATTAGAGGAGAGATAATACAATGACTATGCTCACTTTACTAGTCTAGAACAATCATATGAGAGAAATGCATCAATAGACTTGAGTCACATTACCTGGTTCTGAGTCTTGTGGCACCAAAGAATAATAGTCACTGTGTTCTTTCAATATCCAACAGGCTTCAGAACTCTTGAGCTCCATGATGATGTGTAAATGTGTGGATAACCAACATATGCAGGTCATGTGGGAGATTCTGCCCAAATCCGAGAGAGAGACATCAGAGCAGCACAGGCAATCTTTCTGGTGGCTGTCATCTTGGCACTGATTGAAACTTGTTGGTGAAAAACTAAATGAGGAAATCGAAGAAAACTAGATTAGTACCAACTCTTCTACATTTACCAACCTTATAAGATCATAAAAAGTATATATGACTGTACAGTACCATGAGAATCAAGTATGCATGTACATACATATCAGAAACATCTACCCTCGATTGAGGTGGAAGAACGGTTTCGTGGTAGTGTTCTTCATTGTATCCTTCATATCTACAGAAGACCATGAACATATATCAACCAGTTGCTATATCAAACTCATATGTTTCTATCTCAACTGTTATTTCACAACTAAGTTTTGCTTTCTTCATGCTCATCAAACAGAGTACCAAACAAACATGTGTGTACATACACATCAGAAACCTCTCCCCTCGATTGAGGTGAAAGAAGGGTTTCATGGTAGTGTTCTTCACTGTATCCTTCATATCTACAGAAGACCATGAACATATATCGATCAGTTGTTATATCAAACCCAAATGTTTCTATTGTAACCTTTATTTCACAACTAAGTTTTGCTTTCTTCATGCTCATCAAACAGAGTACCAAACAAAATTTGAGTGGTCTAAACTTTTGTTCATCATCTTCAACAGAGATCTAAATAGAAGCTCAGTCTAGAATTCACAGAGGCTAAACATGACCGTGGAAAAGTTGGATCTCAACTAGATCCATACAAAAAGTACTACCTCTTTAGTGTCATGATTAGATTTAGAACTAACTGGATCCTGCATGACTTGGATCAAAAATAAATAATTAGCTTACCAAATCAACTTAGCTACAAAACCATACAATGCATTGGAGCCATGCTTGCCTGCTCCAATCATCATCAAATCTACTAGATCTGATGATTTGGCACACCGCAGCTTATGCTATAGATTTACATGAAAAAAGATCAATGGAAACATGCTACCCTGTTTAGAGTGGGTCCTATATTGGGGTAACCCAAATTTTTCTATCAAAACAATCATGAAACAGTATAAGAATTCTACAACTAAAACTAATCAAGCAACTGATGCAATTGATATTACATACACCACAACTACACAAAGAAGCTGCTTAACTGATTTTACCTATATCGAAGTTACACACTAGTATTCTGTGAAACTGATATCATCCCAGAATGTTGTAAACCATAAAGATTGACTACTCTGGTACTGGTGAAACTTGTCCCCTTATGGATTCAAAACATAGAGCCAAGAGAAGGAAAAAGTACATTTTCTTCTGTCACTAACTGATTTCAGGGGAGATGATTCATTTGAACACACCATGGCAAGGATATCATCAGAATTTGGCTCTAATCCATGATAATGCTCCACAAGAGTTGCCAACAGGCTAAAGGACAACCCTGGAAGTTTTGTAAGATCCACCTTACAAGAATTTGACAGATAAGGAAACTCTGAAATTTACCTGGCTTTATTCTTCATATGTATGGAGGCATATTTTCTCAAGTAGCAACGGCCAATCTTCACCAAGTTACGTTCAACTCCACTGATACCCTAAAACCCTATGTAGATATGAGGCTGTTTGCTTTCAGCCTTTGCATGTAGTCTGAAGACCCACAACTATACTGTACATGATTTCCAGGCCAAGCACCATTAATTGGCTTCACCTGAGCCTGTTGCTCAAAGACTGGATGCTATGTTTGATCATGACCTGAACTTGTTCCTAATAATTTAACACATGATCTAAGTAGATGCTTCAAATAATCATCTAAGATATAATTTAACAGATTAGAGCAATCCAATGCGACTCCTTCCAAGACCTGTGCTTCTGCTATTTTCTCTATCCCTTTCTTTGGAGTCTCGGAATGACATAATTCTCTCCAGTAAATGTTGCTACTTAGACTAGCACTGCTAGTAGAAGCTACTAAAGACAAAGATCTTCGTGCCCGATGATCATAAGGCAGCACCCATTGAAGTCTCGTTTGCTCAGCTTCTGAGCCTATAACTGATCCATATAACCAAAATATCTTCGGGACCGCTCAGGGCCACACTTTTTAGCTATCTGCGACTTGAGGTCACTGAGATTGATCCGATGGTATGCGAAGCTGCAGCATCGGCATGTCCCAGTGCCAAGCGGCCACATAACACACCAGATCAGCATAAAATTAGTGTTCCTATTTGGTCCTTCCAATCTCTTCTCTCAACCAAAAAAGGGCTAAATCTTGATCCACTTCCAGCGGATTCCAAAAGCTATAACCAATCTCCTCCTCATCGCATAAAACCCTAGAGCAAGAAGGGACGATAAACATCCACTTGGCAAGCAACGATCCCAAAATCGAAGTAACTGGGAAGGCCTCGCACGGGAAGAGCATCGCGATCAAACTGGATCGAAACCATAGAAGAGCTGAACCCACCCAGTGGAACAACCAATTCGAGGGCCGGAAGCTCAAGAAAGATCGCATTCCTTGCAGACAAATTGCTCGTTATCGATGCTGTGAAGCTCGATCCCGTGCCAACCCGAGCAGTCGCGGAATCGCACCTGGAAGGCAGGAGGGAGAAATTTCAAATCGAGAGCGGGGGAAGGGGAGGGAAGCAGAGGGACGAAGCAAGCAAAGAAAGGTCCAACCTTGAGGATACGAATGCGAGGAGAGGCTCGACCGAGGGAGGGCTTATGGAGCTCAGAGAAGCGAAGGGAGCGCTGCGATTCATCCCCCCTTTCTCTCGATGAAACCCTCTGCTTCTTCTTCTTCTCCACTTCATTCAGCTCTTCACGCCTTCGTTTCGTCTCTCTCCTTCGTATGACTTATTTCGATCCGCCGGGAAAAAGGAAAAAGAAATTCAAAATTAGAACACTATCTTAATGTCTCCATATATTACTTAATTGCTTATATTTTATCAATAATTGAGTTATATTTTAGATATTTTACCAATATAATTCTTCATATTCGTTTATATCAAATGGCTCTCCCTTAATTAGTTTTTATCTGAGAATATTTTTTATCAATTTAATAAAAATATTCTCGAACCCTTCACCCATCATCGCTCTATGTTATCACTACTCTCGACTATTATCATCTCTATCACCATTGTCCCTCGTTCTCAACGTGAGCAGTGCCTCCCTTCCTTTCCCCCTTCTTCTCCTTCCTTATCCTCACTTCGATGAAATCCTATGTTTCTTATTCTCTACTTCATTTAGCTTTTCACGCCTTCATTTTGTCGCTCTCCTTCAGATAACTTCTTTCGATCGCGATGACAACAAAACGAGAGGAAAAAAGAAAAATAAAATAAAATTAGAAAACTACCTTAATGTCTCTATATATTACTTAAATATTTATATTTTGCTAATAATTGAGTTATATTTTAGGTGTTTTACCAATAAAATATTTCATATTCGTTTGTACGTTCTCCCTTAATTAATTTTTATCTAAGAGTTTTTTTTTTCAATTTAATAAAAAATATCCTCGATCCTCCACCCATCATCGCTTCTCACCATCGTCACTCTCAACCGTTATCATCTCTATCACCATTGTCCCCTGCTCTCAACATGAGCAGTACATCCTCCCTTCCTTTCCCCCTTCTTCTCCTCCCTCATCCTTGCTTATATATTTTCCTCCCTTTCCTCGTTACCTTTGTGCAGTATTGCTCCTTGTAAAGATAGAAAGCTCTATACTCGCGTTATCCTCCATCGCTCTCTCTTCCTTGCCTATTGAAGTTTATGATAACAGAAAGCTCTTTGCTCGCATCATCCTTTGTCACTCCCTCTTCATTGCCAATTGAAGATGATGAGCCCTTTGGCTACACTAATAAGGCTTTCATTATCCATGAGTCTTATCTCTGCACGGTGGGAGCAAAGGATAGTGATAACGATAGTCCTACATAATTACAAGCAAATAGGGAAACGGAGGAAAAGAGAAGAGAAGAGCGTGACAAAGCATTGCTTGTGATAGGAGCAAGTGGCGACGATGTTTTTATCAAATTGATGAAAAAATAGTTTCTTAAGTGAAACCAATTAAGGGAGTATTATTTAATAAAATTCCATAACATTACAAATTGTTAGGTTTCTTAGAACTGTATCAGATAATCAAATTTTTTTCTTTTTCAATTCATTTATTTAAATATTTTCTAAATTACTATCATAAAATTTGGTATAATAAAAATATAAGATTTTTGGATAGTCTATTTCTCATCAAAAATGAATCTTCTTGAAATAATACATAGTTTTAAAATGTTACAATAATATTTGCTGAATTAAAATCGAGAAAAAAAAGAGCATTCATGAATTAGTACTTGAGCAATTGAAAATTAGCCTTTTGATTTGTATTATATAAAAATGGGTTAATTCATATAACAATTTCAGTGGCCAATATGCAAGATAAGATTTATTCATTTATATTCTTACATGGATAGGTAGGATAATAAGCCCCATGATGATTTTTTGTGTTAATTCCTTTTTGGGACATGATTGATATAATTTATGGATTTGGGCCATAGTTTTATTTTAATTCTTTTACATCAAAAAAAAAAACTTTTGTTTCCTAGTTTTGATAAGAGCCTCTTTAACTTTTTATTAATATCATTTCATAGAAAATATATGAAATATGATAGAGCAGTCTAATAAATGTAATTCTCATACTCACATGTGGGTAGCTGACCAGTTCATATGAAATTTGTATTGATCGAGAATATATTTTCACAATACATGATATGAATAAATTTTGATATGATCTGATTTTTTTTATAGTTAAGATTGGAAATTTATAATTTTCTCATCTTGTAGACCTAATCACAGTGTGATTCATGTGCCTTGTTTTCTACACCTACCTATAACATGAACAGTGTATTTTTTTTTTCTTTTTTCTAAGGACATCTTCTAGTGACTAAGGCATTTTGTTTGCTTCACCTACCCCATTGAAATTTAGTGGATATCACAGTCTTTTTATTTTTGGTTGATGATATATTCTAGTGATTAAGGCATAGTATGTGCAGTTAAAAAAGAAGAAGTTCTATTTATATTGTAAATAATAATTATTATTCAATTATATATAACTAAAAAAAATTGATATAGTAAAATTAATTGTTTAATTATAAATTCAAAATAAAAAACAAACATATAACATAAATTATGAATATTTGAAAAAATATATAATTGTACATGTGTCATCCATCATGTACATAGTGCTAGCTAGCCATGGATGGGAGACTTCCATTGATAGGTTGAGTAATAAAGAGAGGTAGAGTCAACATGTTGTCTAAGATAAAATTAAGGGCTATCATGATATCGAATATTTTTCATGATGGAGCTCATTACATACATAATGATAGTGATTTTGCAAGTAATATTTGCAACAATAACTTCAACAAATAAATATCATACTATTAAGATAAAAACATGTGAAATTTTATTCCACATGTTTAGACTCTCCAATTTAGTTTGGCTAAATCATTCTAGAGACTTTTTATATAGTGAAAACACTCTACAATTTATCTCTACTAGTATTTTTTTTTCCCCAGTAGGCTTGTAATATTTTTTTTATATAAAATATATATATTTGATTTGATTTGATTTAATTGTCAAAAATAAAATCACAATAAGAACAACCAACACTCACCAAAGCTGCCACTTGTTGGAAGTATTCATAAATTGATCTTAACAACTAGTCAGCTGATATCTTCAAATTTAGGATTTATTTCAGCCATTAAACTTGTATTCAAATTTGGTGCTTCTCTCCAACCAATACACCTAACAAGATACAGTAGGAATTCATGCATTCCTTTTGTAGTTGGGAGATATGCCTAATTCCTTCCCCAAGTCAACATGGAAATAAAATTGCAAGCGATCAATTTTCTTGCGGCTCCTCTTAACATGATGACTCGTTTCTTGCTAATTTTGTGAGACCTCAGAGTAACAACTCAATTTCATTAATATCTGAATTATATTCTTGCTATTGAATTCTCTGTTGTCACTTTTTTGTTCATCACAGTTTAAATTACTGTTATTTGGAAACAGAATACCATTTTTTTTTCATTTTTGATAAAATTATATATGTATATGAAGTTAATGAGTTTTGTATTCATCCCTCTTAAGTTAAAGTTAGACATATATATTTTTTTTCAAAATCCACAAACATATATATATATATATATAGTAAATAAATTAAATTTATATTTATACCCCTTAAATCTAAAAATGATGCTAAAAAAATTAAGAGTATTTTAGGTGCTTTAAGTAAAATTAATGGTTTAAGTAGTTCAGGGTACCCTTTCAGGTATAATTATACTTTTAAACCAAATTATATTTTAGGTACTTACATTAGTTAATTAGATTCCAAATTCAAGATGGATAATTTTAAAATAGCATACAACCAATAGCATGATCACATTATAAAAAAGATGCATTTTCATAAAAAATAATAGTTTTCATTTTTTTCATGCGGCATCCCAATTATCTTAGATAATAAGAACTTTCCTGTTGATGATAAAATCTCTTTTTAATTTTTGTTTACTTTTTATTTTACGGTGGATTCAATAAATTAAGAATAGGTTCAACGAATTAGAAGGAGCCAAATTAATAACCAAGAAAATAATAATAATAATAATAATAATAATATGAAATAGATATTTCAAATTACAATGTAACAAAAATGAATCATTGTTTCCTTAAATGCATTCTCCTCTCCATCTGTCACAACAGTACATTACAGATTCCCATCCCTCTGCTGAAAACACCTCACTTTCGAGTCCATTCGTACCACAACCCTGACAAACACCGCAGAACTTTCGTGCCGTTCTCATGTTTGGGTTGAATCTGCTGAGACTCTTTCCAGGGTGACGTGGTGTCTGAACGCATGCGTCCCAAAGGCGGGAGACCACATCAACCCGGACGCATGTCCGGGGTGACCGTGCTGTCCTTCTCAGCGTTTCGATATTAACCATGGTTACCGGCCGCGGTAGGTGGCAGGGGAGCCGTGTGGGGGGTTTGGTAAGCGAGAGGTCGTCGATAAAACCACCCTTTCCCTCTGGTATCCCACCAACTCCACCCTCTCTCTCCGCGACCCACGAAGACGAAGCAACCCCGAGAGAGGGAGGGAGGGAGAGAGGGAGTTCACGATCCATCGTGGGATTGTCTTGCGTCGCATCGCCCGATCGAGAGGCACCTCTGGCGCGACGATGGGATCGGAGCAGATGAAGCCCTCGCCGCTCGATCTCCTCTCCTCGATCCTCACAGGCGGCGATGGCGCGCCTCCGGAGGCTGGGCTGGCCGTGATCCTCGCCACATCGATCGCCGTGCTCGTCGGGTGCGCCTTCATCTTCTTCTGGCGGTCGTCGCTCGGCGGGAAGGCGAGCAGCCCGGTCCAGCCGCTGAAACCCTTGACGGTGAAGGTGGAGCGCGAGGTGGAGGCGGACGACGGGAAGAGGAAGGTCACCGTCTTCTTCGGCACGCAGACCGGCACCGCCGAGGGGTTCGCCAAGGTAAGGGTTGGATGGATCTCGGTGGGCTTCGGCCGGAATCTTAGCAAGTTCCGTGTCTTTACCTTTTTGTTTGCTTCCGAGATAGGCGCTTGCGGACGAGGCAAAAGCGCGATACGATAAAGCCGTCTTTAAAGTCGTTGATCTGGTAAGGCTGATTGATGTGTTCTGAGAATCCTCGAGCGTTTGATTGGTCTTTGACGACGTGGCGTTGACATTGGGATGTCTGGCAGGACGAATATGCCGCTGATGACGATGAGTACGAGGAGAAGATGAAGAAAGAGACATTAGCTTTGTTCTTCCTGGCTACGTAAGTTCGAATTTGCTGCCTTGACGATGTGCTTCCATCAAAGCATCTTCTCCATATGTCGTTTGACCATGTTTTGTTTGGAGTGTACAGGTATGGAGATGGAGAGCCTACTGATAATGCTGCTAGGTTCTACAAATGGTTCACGGAGGTTGGGGAAAACCTAATTTTTGATTGCCTGTTTTACGATTCTCTTCTCATGGTTGATGTCTAATATGGTGCTTGGTTGTTATTGACTGGAAAGGGTAATGAGAGGGGGAATTGGCTAGAGAATCTTCAGTATTCTATATTTGGTTTAGGCAACAGGCAGTATGAGCATTTCAACAAGGTTTGTTATATGTTTATTGTAAATGTTTGTGAATTTAGAATATTCGTTCTTGAGCTGACTCTTTTCTCTCTCTTTTTTTGGCGTATAATAAAAGGTTGCAAAGGTGGTGGATGAGACCCTTGCTGATCAGGGTATATTATTTTAACCATCTAATCTCCTTACTTGAGTATTTTTTTCACATGATATATTTTGTTCCTTTGTCATACTTCATGCTTTATGCCTTGTGGTTCTTGGTGGTAATAGTGTGGTATAAACATCATACTTTTTATAATGTGAAGGTGTAAAACTTTCATTATGGTGGTTATTTTGATTTGCAAAGATCTCAAGTTACTGATTTGGAAAAGATTTCATTATGGCCCTCGATGGACACTTTATAGCCTTTCCATATTGGATCATGCTGACGTCTGTGTCATGCATTACTTATTAGTTTGTGTTCAGACTTCAGAGTCTCATGGGTTTTCTGATTTCTGTCCTCTTATAATGATACTGGTTAGATATATTTTTGCTGTATATGACATTAGAAGCCATTGAAGATATGCTCACATGCTTGTATCCTCAGGTGCAAAGCGTCTTCTGTCTTTGGGTCTTGGAGACGATGATCAATGTATTGAGGATGACTTTAATGCATGGTACAAAGCGTCATCCATGTCTTTAAGAGACTGTAGTGCTTGTGTGCTGTTTTGTTGGTTTCCTCTGCTAGTAAGTACAAATTTTGAGTCTTTTCTTGTTGACAATCTATTATTTTAGGAAAGAGCTTCTATGGCCAGAGTTAGATCGGTTGCTTCGGGGTGAAGATGAAGTTTCTGGTGCATCTACTCCTTATACAGCTGCTATTCCTGAATACCGGGTTGTATTTATCAAACATGAAGATGTGGCAAACCTGGAGAAGAGTTGGAGTCTGGCAAATGGTCATGCAGTTCATGACATTCAACATCCATGCAGGTAATATTTTGATTGGCATGTTCTTCTCAACAACTACACAATTCTCTGGTTGAATAACATGACTAACTCATGCACATTTTGGATATTCAAGAGCTAATGTGGCTGTGCGTCGGGAGCTTCATACCCCAGATTCGGATCGGTCCTGCATCCACTTGGAGTTTGACATTGCTGGCACTGGTCTTGCGTATGTTTCTTTTCTATAATTCTTTATGGTGTAGAATGCTTCTCGTCGTTTGCTTTCATTTGATATGTTTGCATTATTAGTGAGGTATCAGATGGTTTAATTCGTTATTTTGAAAGTCACTCCAATTTGAACAGCCAAATAAAGTTACTTGCATGCATGTTATGTGCTAATGCACAGCCTGCAGCTTTGATGCTTCATGGTAGAAATCCATGTAATGTGGGCTCCATCTTTATGCTTTGGCCTTTCTTTAGCAGTTTAAGCCAGTAATTGCTTTTAATCTCTTTGAAACTGGATTGCTATCCTGTAGTTTTGATGCTACATGGTAGAAATCCATGTGTTGTGGGCTCCATCTTTATGCTTTGCCCTTTCGTTAGCAGTTTAAACTAGTAAAAGTTTTCAGTCTCTTTGAAACTGGATTATTGTACCTATCTCTAATTTTCTCTTCACTTGGCTTAAGTGGTTTCAGTCCTATCCTTTTCAGTCGAGAAACTCTCATAATGTCCCTAAAGCTCCTTTTTTCGTGAGTTTGAATGCTTCTGCCTTCCATAGTCGTATAGCCCTGCCAGTCCTAATTTCTAGGATCTCATCCTCTGAATGAGAAGGTACTTTTGCCCTGTCTTATGCTTAGGAATATTTGTGTAGCTAATCTTTGAGTCATTGTTTCTCTGGTCTAAGCACATTGCTGTTCCATTTATGTCCATCTCATTCTCCAGAGCATGATATATATGGTTAGGAATTGTGCAGGAGAAGCATTTCTCGAGATAGGTTGTTGTACTATGTGTGATAAGGTTATCTGTGTGGTTGTTTGATCCACAATCGCGTGCTTCTTTAAGATTCAGCATTGTTGTTGGTCATTTGAAATAAAAACTTAGGTCATGTTAGATATATCCATTTATAGTTGTGGAGTTCCATTTCAGTTGATTTTCTTGTAAACCCTATGATGATTTTGTTACAACAGGTATGAGACTGGCGATCATGTTGGTGTATTTTCAGAGAATTGCATTGAGACTGTAGAGGAGGCAGAAAGACTCTTGGGCTATTCATCAGACACATATTTTTCCATTCATGCTGACAAAGAGGATGGTACACCACTTGGTGGCTCTTTGACACCTCCTTTCCCATCTCCATGCACCTTAAGAACTGCACTTACTCGATATGCTGATTTTTTAAATTCACCCAAAAAGGTGAAATTTTCATTGGGTTCAAAGTCATCTTGTACATTTCTTTAGTTGTTATTTGATACTAACTTCAAGTTGATTTTTATGTTAACTGTTCACAGAGTGCTTTACTTGCATTAGCTAAGTACGCATTGGATTCCAGTGAAGCAGAGCGACTTAAGTTTTTGGCTTCTCCTGCTGGAAAGGTTCATGTTCTTTCTGGGATTTCATAAAAAATTGTCATCTTGCTTAGGTTAAATTATAACCCCCGTTTTGCTTTGTCGCAAATTTCAATAGAATCCTTAAGCTATAATTTTTCCCAATTGACTTACTAAGCATCAGTTGATGTTTCAATGAGATCCTACCAATCTAGTCTTGATGGAAAGCTTATCTGACCTCACAATGCAGCTTGACTTACCAATATGATATAAATTTTGAAGAGAGAAGTTGTTTGATGTATCACTCGAAATCTAAAATTTCAGGCATGGCAGTATTGACTTGCCTTAACTTGGCAATCAATATGAGGATGTTAGTCAGCTTTTCGATGTTTGTGTGATAATGGGCAAGTCAAGTCTTACTGTGATTCATTTCCACATTCCATCAAGAATTATGGATGGAAGCTAATGGTAGAATGTAATTGAATTTTGGGAGAATTTTAAGTTTAGAGTCTAAATTTAAAATGTCTGAAGTTTGAAAGATTAATCATCTTACTTACCCTTCATCAAGGTTCATGCTTAGTTGTTGTGTTGCAGGATGAATATTCTCAATGGATCGTGGCTAGTCAGAGGAGCCTTCTTGAAGTTATGGCTGAGTTCCCTTCAGCCAAGCCTCCCCTAGGAGTTTTCTTTGCTGCAATTTCCCCCCGCCTGCAGCCTAGATATTATTCAATATCATCTTCTCCTAGGTAATACCTAGTTCTATACTTGATACATTTCATACTTGATGTTTTAGTTGACCAATAATTTGGATCTCTTATAGGATGGCACCAACTAGAATACATGTGACATGTGCATTAGTATACGAGAAAACACCAACGGGAAGGATTCACAAAGGAGTCTGTTCAACTTGGATGAAGGTACTTTTTCTAGATTTTTGGGAACTGTTTAATATTGCTTTGACTTGATTTCATAATTGGTTAATGATCCTAAAAGAATTGGCAAGCCTAAGTTATCCAGATCAATTGCATTATAAGTCTAGGTGAATGGAGGTTTTGTCTGAGTTATTTTAGCTTAATTTTTATATTTTAAATTTTGAATTTGATTTCATGGTATGTATCTTTTCTTCTGTACTACTAGTAGAAGATTATGAAATATAGGTACTTTAAATTGCTTGCTGTAACCATGTTGGCATGTGTTGGATAAAATACTTGTAGGATGCTCTTTGGATACATGTTGGTTATCTCTTCGAAGTATCCCATCTTTTTTATATAGTTATTATACAGATCTGGTGCTTAGAGAATACTTGTGGGTACTTTTTGGGTAAGTTTGTTCTTTTCATATGTGATATTTTTATTTAAAATGATATGGACACATTGTCAGTTATATATTATTTTAAAATTCCCTGTGTCGATGTGTTTGTGATATACTGATATTTCCATGGGGCAAAGAAGAGAGTCAAATTTTAGTTTGGAATCCAAATGAGACAAAATACTTTAGAACCATAGAAAAACAAAAACATGATTTTCAGAAGGAATTATTATAAGGGTCTTTAGTGTATATCTTATCCATTTACCAGTATTGTCCATTTTTAAGTAGTCCATCTTTGTTGTGGATGCACAATTTATTCTGCTCAATATTATAATGTCACTGCTTCTAAAGTATTTTAAACTGCCAAAGCATCATATTCTTTTGTGTTTAATAATTTATTTTTGAGAAGGTGACCCTAGTTTTATGTATCACTGTGTGCATCCTTTTCTGATTTCCTGTGTTATGGAGGGGATATTAAAGTGAGTTTGTAGCACTTGCCATGCCACCACAATTTAAAATGTATTATAGTTTTTTGGCTATTTTGCTGTGTGATTTTCTAGGTTCATTGAATCTGTGGGCCATGTGCCCATCTACCTTTCAATGTATAAATGTTAGTGTATACTCCCAAACAAATATGTACTATACTCCTGAGGTTGACTGCCGCACATCCTGTCAACAAAGAACTTGTTATTGTTATATTTGGTATCTAATACATCATGTTCAAGCTGGTAGAGTGGAAGATGCAGAGAATTTTTTTTGTTATATTCTTGTTATTGATGAGGAATAATTTTTAACAAATCCTACTATTGCATCAGTTCGCATAATCTGTTACATGATTGCTTGTAGCCTTGTAACACTGATGTTTGTCACTGTTCATATTTTATGTAGTGCTGCACAAGAGTTTTCGTTTTTAACTGTATAAGAATAGTATATGAGGAACTCAACTTTTGTCCATCCAAATTTAACACCCACAGGAAGGTTATGTCAGGATAGATAGTCTTTTACACATATCAAATGAGCTGTATGCTTTTCAAATGCAGAATCCACCGGGTTAGAAGTGGTAGGATTGATGTTCATAAACAAATCCTGTGTAGATATGTTTTATTGTGGATCTAATATTTGGCAACCATGGT
The DNA here is from genome assembly GCA_001649415.1 of Musa itinerans. Taxonomy (NCBI): domain Eukaryota; kingdom Viridiplantae; phylum Streptophyta; class Magnoliopsida; order Zingiberales; family Musaceae; genus Musa; species Musa itinerans. The sequence goes on along the minus strand of LVTN01000569.1, from coordinate 169,414 downwards.
TTACCAAAACTGAAATCCAATATGTGATTTTAGTAGCAGATCAGGAAAGGCTTATATTCTATGACACTATGTAGTTTCAGTATCTTTTGTTGTTTCTAGTCTTCTTTTACATGAACTTTTGGTACAGCCAGCATATTCTGAAGCAATGTTATTTGATGTGAACCCAACTTAGTTTATGGGTCTGTTTTCTGTTGGTGTTTTTTGATGTTGTGTGACTTTGCAACTCCTGGCTTGCAGCATTCTGTTCCACTGGAAGAGAGTCAAGAATGCAGCTGGGCTCCTGTCTTTGTGAGACAATCAAACTTTAAACTTCCTGCAGATCCTTCTTTGCCGATCATTATGATTGGTCCTGGGACAGGATTGGCGCCATTCAGGGGTTTCTTACAGGTTTTTATGAATCTCCATATTTTCTGCAAATGCGTTCTCTTTTGATTTTCAGAAAAGAAACACATTCTTAGGAGGTTATGATTTTGCTTTTTTCTTTTATAAAATAAATACATTCTTAGGAGGTTATGATTTTTGACAATGTAAGTTATTGCCACTCAGGAAAGGTTGGCCTTGAAGGAGGCTGGAACCCAACTTGGTCGTGCTATTCTCTTCTTTGGATGCAGGAACCGCAAAATGGTATTATAATTGGTAAATACCTGTAATTAGTCTGTCTCATGCTTTATAAGTCTATTTAATGAGATCCTTGTTTCAGGACTTCATCTATGAGGATGAGCTGAAAAACTTTGTTGAAACCGGGGCAATTTCTGAACTGATACTTGCCTTCTCCCGCGAAGGTCCAACGAAGGAATACGTACAGCATAAGATGGCTGAAAAGGTTTATGTGCTATGGAATTTCTTTCTGAGCTGATACCTGCCACCCGTATTTTATATGCTATGGATTTTCTTCCATCTCTTCAGTATGTTAGGCAGAGTTGTTGTTTTCGAAAAGATTGCCACTAATTGTTTCACTTCCATCTTTTCAGGCCTTGGACATCTGGAATATCATCGAGCAGGGTGGTTATATCTACGTTTGCGGTGATGCCAAGGGTATGGCTAGAGATGTCCACAGGGTACTCCACACCATTGTTCAGGAACAGGTAAACACTTTATTTTTAGAGCAAGGTCATAGTTTGATACTGCAGGGCCAAAGTCTGTTGTTTGATATTCCACATGTCAATGTAAACAAATTGTTCAGCACATTCCTACAGGAGTGCAACTCTTTTCTGAGCCGATTCCATTTCATTGTTTTGTAGGGATCCCTTGATAGCTCAAAGACTGAAAGTATGGTAAAGAGTCTGCAAATGGATGGGAGGTATTTAAGGGATGTGTGGTGAACTACATCTCAGCTTTTTTACTTTTCTGGAAAGTGCTCACATGCAGTGCCTACTCCTTTGGAAACCTTTTTACGAGTGATTCAGGAACCTTTAACAAAGGTTCGATACTTCAATGCTGGGGACATTGATAGGCTTTATGTCCGCATTTCTCATCCTTCATGGCCTGCATTATTGTCCTCAATTATGTGATTCTTTTAACTGTCTAACAAGGATTTTGTTCATGTAATATATGCCCTTTCTATGTATTGCTAGATTGATTCGTTTGGAGAATAATCTATATGTTCAGAAAAGGGTGGAACAGTTGAACTTGGAATCCAGAGACATTTAATATTATATGAAGCAACTTCATTATTTTGTGCTTTCCTCTTGTGACTACTTTTTTTTTTTTTAAATGATTTGTTGTATTCGCTCGTGATGATTTATTGATTCGTGTTTCTGTATCCCTTGAGATCTGTCCAAACCAGTACAAGACCACCGGTACGCCCCCATATCGTATTAATAATGGTCACATTCATTTTGTTTCGTTTTTTAATTTACCAATTCCATTGAAATATAAACATTTAATATTTTGTATTAATCCTAAATATTGAAGGATTTAAAACTGCGGCTAAGAGGCTTGACCATCGTTTGAACCATGAATTGAGTTGGGCTGAAATCGGAACTAAATCGGTCGATATGCTGGTTTCAAATCGAATCAAGATCGATAAATCATGAGTTGATTTTGATTTCTAGATGTGGGAAATCATTATTATTTTAAATTATTATTATTAATTATTTAAAATAAATTTATATTTTTATATTTTAATTTTTTTTATTAATAATAATAATAATAATAATAAATTAATGATTATAATCGAAACCACCTGCATCAGAATCGTTAGTTTCAATTCCGATTTCAAAATTTTGGTCCTTGTTGATTCGATTTCAAAATCGAGGCTACTTGCTAGGTTATCTTTTTGATAATATTCACATGCACTTTTTTTTAAGATTCATTATATTTTTATTTAAATATGACATAATATAAGTATTAAAGCGCTTACATCAAAACTCGAACTCTTAACTAAATCGTCTCCTTCGGTGACATACACATATTCTTGTAATTTATTCCTTCCATTAAAATACTATATAACATATAATACTAGACATCTACAGCAGGATTTAAATTTCTGATCTTCTAATCGTGTACACTATCTTGGAATGTTTTAAAAGTTTAAAGAGTCCCCATCTAGAAAAAAGTTGATCAAACATAATAAAATTATTTTTCAAATAGATTGTTATTGTTTAGTTGTATATATATGTTTGGGAGTATGTTTTGGTGATTCTGAGCACATGTCACTTGAGTAGAACTGTCCCAAAATGACCTGATTTTCATGTGTCATGCTTTGTTTTTTTGATATAGTACGAAATATCAACTATCTCAATATCTTGGAACTCCTGGAGAGGCATAATACTAGTTGGGGGTTTGAGGTGATAATAGGCGTTAATTGAATTCACAAGTTCGCATGTTAAGCTTACGAAAACTTATCATCGCTCCCGACACCCGATGAGTAATTGTTTGTAGACTTAAGATTGTTCATTTACCTTCTAAAGTCTTTATTTTTTTTCTTGCACACCGAGTGTTTGCTGAATTGCTTGTAAAGTTGTTCTCTTCGTGAGACGTCAGGACTTGTCCGTCGCTCGCTTTCGAACAAATCAATTTACTCTTTTACAGATCATTCGAAACCTAAGCGAGGTTACAACTAAACAAACCCTTTGCGGATGAATGACGAAAGGGGGCCTCGTAACTTAAGCAATTCTAGCTAAATATGTGTTATTATAGTATCAAAGTGGGCAAGCAATTCGAGCAAACAATGAAAGTTTTACAATCTGGCTATGGTGAAGCATCATGGTGAATCGAGCAAGATGAGATAACCCAAACCATTGCCCCAAGCAATCGTAGGTGAGTTACAAGTGTAAACTCGCTCTCAAGCTATTTGAGCTGCTTAAGAGGAGCATGATAGCAAATAAGATCAGCGAGAAGTACGCTATTCTTCGTGAGTAGAGGAAGTATAATCCGGAGTGCCAATTGGGAAAAGAAGCCACAATGAAAGACTTACAATTAAGGAAACCCTCTTTGATGTTCTTGAAGCAAGTTTAGAGAAACTTTACCAAGGCCAAAAAAGACTTCTTGGGGTAGAGAACTAACTAGAGGAAACAGAATCTTGGATTAATAAGGTCGAGTCCCTAGTCAGTCGATTAATGGAAGATACCAAAATCTCTATGTAATACTTACATGAAGTCACAACAAAACTCATGTCCAGGATTACATTGCTCACATGGGCTCTTAATGTGAGAGGGAGCAACACCTGTATTGCTCTATCATAAAACTTGAGAGCACTCGAGCCGCATTGCTAAAGGAGTACCAGGGATGCGATAAAGCTCGGGAATTTTCTGTTCGACATAGAACATTACTTCTGAGCTACGAGGCCTAAAAAAACCAAAGTATCGATAGCAATTATATATCTGAATGAGAATGTAAAACTTTGGTAGTGAATATGTTGGAAAGAGATCCAACAAGGTTGGTATCGGGTGGATAGATGGGAGGACTTGAAACGGTAGTTGAGAACTCAGTTCCCACCTGAGAATACGGAGTTTGTTACAAGAAGGAAGTTGAGATAACTCTACCAAAGTACTTCTATTTGGGACTACATAAAGTAATTTTCTGCACTAATATTGGACATATAAGACATGTCTAAAAAAGACAAGCTATTTAGCTTCCTCGATGGCCTGAAGCCATAGGCACAATGAAAACTACATCAAAGGAATGTCATCGATGTAATAGGGGCAATCGCAGTTATGGAAAGGCTCACCAACTTTGTTTCCTCGAAGGACTCGAGAAAGAAGAAATAATCTTTGGGAAATCACCCATCTAAGTATTCTGAAGGGAAAGAGTTTAGAAGCAAGCAAATGAAAAAGAGTTCCCACAAAAGGCCAAGCTCAAAAGGTAAGGCCCTAAAACATGATGAATGCTTCTTATGTGAAGAGCCACACATGGTGAGGGAGTGCCCACAAAAGCAAGCACTCAATACACTAATAACATCTATCCACCCCCCCAAATTAGATAAGGCAAGGTCGTTACCTTAGTTCGAGTAGTTTAGAATCTAGTAGTGACGATGATGAGTCGTAAGGGCCTCGCATGAGAGCAATGCATTTATTGAATGTATTGCATAGTCAAGTGGGGGAGAACATGAAGACGAAGCCACAAAAAGCAAGAGCAATGAGCTAATATATATGGACATTAAGCTAAATAGCCGAACAATCCATGCAATGGTGAACACAAGTGCTACCCATAATTTTATTACTGACCAAGAAGCAAAGTGACTTGAGCTGAACCTAGAAAAGAGCATGTGTTGGATGAAGGCTATGAACTTGAAGGCTAAGTGGATCTTCGGGTTAGCAAAGGGGATCCCAATCAAGATCAAAACATGGAGTGGAAGCACAAACATGATAGTAGTGCCACTAGACAACTTCTAAGTGATTCTTGGAATGAAGTTCATGTAAGGAAATCTAGGGGTGACATCACATGCGTAGCGAAAGAACAGAAAACAAAATCCCCAAAATTTTCAAAAATTATATTCGTCGTCGTGCAAAGATTGGTGCACAAAATTCGTAAAATTGAAAACTATGTATATGAAAGATTATGTTACATAGAAAAATCGTATATGCATGAATCCCTGTAGATCTGTAAGAGATGATGAAGGAAGTCAAGCGTCATCCTCTCTAACGGTGATCCACAAAGTAGGGCTGCGACGACACCCATCAAATCTCTAAGCATGCTATCTAAGGAAGAGAAGGGGAGAGGAGAATGGGAGATAACAACCAAGAGAATCTTTAGCCTATGAACATTTGGTTCTCTCCTATTTATAGATGTCCCATATCAATTTAACCCTAATAGATCCTGCCTTATTGGGTATTGGATCTCTATCCAACTACCCAAGCCTCTTAGATTAATGGATCTCTATCCAATAATCTCTCATTGGCTCTTATTAGATCTCATCCATATGATCCAATAATTTAGGGGTTTATTGTATATCCAATAAGATAGGGGCTCCGGCGGATATCTCATATCCGAACCTCTACTCATCACAATACTTATCATATGTGTGTGACCCTCTAGGCCCAATATCGAGCTGGCCATGAGTCATATTTCTCAGAATTCCTTCTGGCTCAGTGAATTATTATTTACATAATAATTCACTCAACTCACCGACTACGGACGTACTAGGGGAATCCAATCCATTGGACCTATCTGTCCTTAGTTATCATGTACCTATAGTCTCTTTTATATCTAATACCCTAGATACCGTATACCGGGCATGATACTGTCAGGCCCATACGGTTTCTCCTCGAGTCTCACTCTAATCGAATTTTTCCAGAGAACTCTCTCTCTCAATCCGAATAACCCTGGCTAGGGATTTGTTTGAGCAAGAACATATGAGATATTTCTTTCATGACACTAAGAGTGGATGATCCTCTATTGACAGTCAATAGCCCTCATAAGATTGGTTACTACTCTCGATAACCGATTGTGCTAGATCAGGAATTTCCAGACCTATAAGTCCGGCATCAAAGAGTGGAGTACTCATACAGGATATCCTTGGTGTCTCAAGTCTAAGGACCAGATACACCACTGGGACAACGGAATCGCTATTTGACAATGAGGTATCATTAACCATCCAACATTCTGTGAGCGGATAAATCAATGAACTCATTCTCCAATGAGCACTTGCACTATAGCCCTAATGTCCTCATATGAGCAGCAATGAGACTAGCCGCCTCCATCATATGTACGGGTATACAGTGTTAGAATCAAGAGCACTAAGAGGGGGGGTGAATTAGTGCAGCGGAAAACTTTCGACGATTAAAATTACGTTCGTACGATAAACGCGATCTCGGTAAGAAAGCCGATTCGTAAATCACTTATGATTAAGCGAGATGCAGTTAAAGTAAAGATATAGAGGCAGTTTGCAGTTATGATAGAAATCAGAACATAAGCGTAAACTGAAATATCATATTCGTACGATAAAACCGATTTACGTCTAAATGTCGATTCTGAAAATACTGAACTTTGAAACACGTTTGTAAATGTGCAAAAGGCAGTTTGTAGTTATGATGGAAATCAAAATGTAAGCGCAAACTAAAATATGATGTTCGTACGATAAAACCAATTTACGTCTAAATGCAGATTCGGAAAGCACTGAACTTAAAAACTCGTTTGTAAAAGCGCAGAAGACAATAAGCTATTGAGGAGATTTGCAGTAAGGATAAGATGCTCAAAGTAAATGCAAACCGAGATTTAGAGTGGTTCGGTCAATCTTGACCTA
>LVTN01000569.1:63861-159560 GCA_001649415.1 Musa itinerans | reverse complement strand
CGGACTTCCGGCAAACTCCTGGACTTGCGACAATCCACTTGGCGAGTTCCGACGAGCTTCTTTGGCAAGCTCCTGGACTTCTCGGACTTGTTCCCGTAAAACCTCCGACAACCGTCCGGACTTCCGTCGAACTCTCGAACTCCCAACGGGATCATAGTCTTGACTCCGGCACAACTCCTGCTGCATGTCTTACTTTCATCGTAGTTAATCCTGCACACTTAAAACAAAACTTTGATCGAGACAATTAATCTTAAGCAATTAACCAAGTTGTCCGACATGTCATTGGTCCCTCGACGCTTCGTCCGATTCTTCGGCGCATCATCATCTCGTGCGGCCTATTGCCCAATCGGCCAGTTGACTCCGCAACTCCGATGTCCTTGGTGCAATATCCGCTCTACTTGGCCCGATGCCCGAATCCACAGCTCGAAACCTTCTGTCGATATGTTGACCAATCCACCGGCCCGACGTCCAATCTTCTGACATGTTCCTCCGGCCCAACATGATTTTCCTGCTTTAATTGTCTCATCCTGATTGAAGTATCCTGCGTCACTCAAAACACAGATTAAATCATAAACATATATCAAGTGGTTTCATCATCAAAATACGAGATTCAACATACAGTACACCAATCTGTCCAGTTATCTCGATATCCCTCTTAAGTAACATATAATCGGGATTATTTATGATCTATGTTTAAATGTGAATCGGTCTCATTATTGTGATCTCATCACGATCTTATTCCCATTGTACAGATCCATGAACATCACTATATATATATATATATATATGTAACAAGCAATATAAAGTGATAAAATACTAAATAATATAATGAGCAAAAAGAATGTGTATCATGTCACACGTGTCATCACTCACATGATTGGCTTGCAGGACACTTATGACTAACAGTTCATGCACGCGACGAAGTTGGTGCCAACATTGTTCCTAAACTCTTTATGCCTAATAGAAGGTGATGACCCTTGCATGGTTCCAGTTTCTCGAGGAACTAAGGACTCATAACAAATATCAATATTACAACTGAAGAAGGAGGTATGAAAAGGTGAATTAACTTTCATGACTATAGTAAAGTTAGAGTCACTTGATGTGAAGGACACTCATGAACCTACTGTGGTGGTAAACGTTCTAAAGGATTTCACAGACGTCATGCCACATGAGTGCTGAAAACTCTGCCACCATGTAGAGGCATGGATCACCATATCAAACTAAAGCCAAGAGTGAAGCCTCTAGTAAGACCACCATACCGATGGCTCCTCCAAAGCTGGCAAAGCCCAGTAGCAATTAGATGAACCACTAAGTGGTGGTCTCGTTTACAGTTCCAAAGCATCATTCAAAGCTCTAATTCTCTTCTAGAAGAAATAAGATGGGAGCCTCCGATTATTTGTCAACTATTGCGCCCTAAACAAGGTGACGACGAAAAATAAGTATCTCATCTCGCTCATCATGGACTTGTTCAACCAACTAGGTATAACAAAGTATTTCTCTAAACTAGACCTTTAGTCAGGTTACTAGCAGGCGTGCATTTTTGAAAGCGATGAAGTGAAGACTACCTATATGACCAAGTATGGAGTGTTCGAGTTCTTGGTGATGTCTTTTGGCTTAATCAACACTCCAACCACATTTTGTACTCTCATGAACCAACTATTCAAGGAGTATCTTGATAAGTTTATGATCGTCTACTTAGATGATATAATTGTTTATAGCCTCGAGGAGCATGTCGAATACCATCGAATAATTTTCAATAACTTCAGGATGAACACTTTATTCGTGAAAAAGGAGAAGTGCTATTTTGCTTAGATAGATATTTTATTCTTCGGGTGTTGAATCGATGAAGGTTACATTCAGATGGACAAATCAAATGTGCAAGCTATAACGGATTGGTGAATACTAAAGAAGGTACCAGAGTTGAAATATTTGGTTTCGTCAACTATTATCGACACTTAATAGTTGGATACTCAAAGCACAAGCTATGAAGGAGTAGCCTTGGTGATGGTTAGACAAATGCGAAGCGACATTCTAAGACCTAAAGGCTGCTATGTTGGAAGAACTGGTACTCAAACTTTATTGTCAGACAACGATTTCGTCGTCCTAGTGGTATATCTGGTCCTTAGATTTGAGACGCCAAAGATGTCCTGTATGAGTACTCCACTTTTTAATACCGAACTTATAAGCTTGGAAGTTCCAAATCTAGCGCAGCCGATCATCAGGAGTGGTAGTAATCTTACGATGGCTATTGAGTGTCGATAGAAGATCATCCGCTCTCGGTGTCATAAGAAGAATATTTCATGTGTCCTTACTCAGATAAATCCTTAACCAGGGTCATTCGAATTAAGAGAGAAAGAGTTCTTCGGGAGAATCCGATTAGAGAGAGACTCGAGTAGAAACTATATGGGTCCGATAGCACCATGCCCGGTATATGGTCTCTATTAGATTGATAAGGGACTATAGATACACGATAACTAAGAACATACATGTCCAATGGATTGAATTCTCCTGTATCGTCTAGGGAATACAAATTAGTGGTCTAGTAGATAATTATTATGGAGATAATAATTCACTAAGCTAGAAGGAGTTCTGACATATATGACTCATGGCCAACTCAATAATGGGCCTATAGGGTCACATACATATGGTAGATTTTGCAACGAGTAGAGGTTCAAATATGAGATATCTGTTGGAGCTCCTATTTTATTGGACGTCCAATAAGCCCTTGAATTATTGGATCCTTTGGATGAGATCCAATAAGAGATTATTGGGTAGAGACCCACTAATCTAAGAGGCTTGGGTAGTTGGATGAAGATTCAGTACCTAATATGATAGGATCCATTATGATAAGTTGATATGAGACCTCTATAAATAGAGGGAACCAAAGGGCCATAAGTTAGGTTCTTTTTTGCTATCATATCCTATTCTCCTCTCTCCCTCTCCTCCTTAACCTGTAGCCCCTATTTGGGGTGTATGGATAGCAAAAAAGGATATAGCTCCTTTTTTATTGTATGGTGAACATAGCAAGGAGGATTATGCAGTGATTTGAGAAGCATCTTCATAGCCCCTGCCATGTGGATTACCGATAGAGAGGATGACAGTTAACCTCCTTTATCCTCTTCCATAGATCAACATGTTTTTAGGGATATACAATCTCCTTAGGTAATATAATCTCTCTTGTACACGTAGCTTTTTTCGGTTTTGCAAGTTTTTGCGCACTAATCCTTGCACAATAATGAAACCTTATTTTTTTATGAGAATTTTGGGATTTTTTTTTCTGTTCTTCCGCTACGCATGTGATGTCGCTCCAGATTTCCCAACAAGAGGCCAAGCAAGTTAGCTGCACTCTAACTTCCTTTTTAGGATCAGGAATGGACCGTATAGTGATCCCTAGGCAATTACCCTAATACAACTGATTAAAGAGGGCAAGACACGATGATTTTAAGTCCATAAGGGACTTGTTTATACTAAAGGGAATATAATTTATGTTCTTTAAGCGAATAATTTGAGGCGTGAATTCTTTAAGAGAGTGTCATGATTCTAATTAGGTTGGACATTTGGATATTCATCGAATGTTAGCTCTCATGGAGAGGGTCTTCTGTTGACCGAAGATGGAGACTTATGTGGAGAAATATGTTCAGATGTGCCTTACTTGCCAATAAGATAAGATAGAACAGTGGAAGTCGGTGGGACTTTTGAAGTAGTTGTCCGTACCAGAACAGCCATGGGACAGCATTTCCCGGACTTTATATCAAGCTTATTAGTAGTATGGGGACTTGGATCGATACTCATAGTTGATCGATTATCAAAGTATGCAACATTCATTATTGCACCCCTACACTACTCAATGGAGGAGGCAGTCAGGTCGATGATGAAGTATGTGGTGAAATATTAGAAAGTCTTACATAATATCATCAGTGATCGAGATGCACAATTCTTGGATGATTCAGGGCTGAGTTGTTCAAATTGCTGGTGTCTAAATTATACTTCTCCATAAGTCTCCACCCCCAGATGGATGGCCAAACTAAAAGAATGAATTCACTCCTAGAGCAATATCTTCGACACTACGTGAGTACCAACCAAAGAATGAATTCTCCTATAACTTGCAATAGAGCTCTGCATCCAACAAGAACCCTTTTGAAATTATTACGCGACAATAGCTATCAACCCATCACACCTTGGCAATCGATTATATTAGGAGTAGCCCGTCGACCTATCACTTTGCAAAGGAATGACACCGAAATATAGATATTACATGGGCATATTTAGATAAGGCGACAAAAAAGAAGCAGATTTGATAAGATAACCACAAGAGTTTAAAGTCAACAACTTGGTATTGGTGAAGCTCTAACCAGCATTACTCTAGTTCTTTAGGCATAAAGTGCACAAGGGACTAGTGCGCAAGTATGAAAGACCCTTCCCAATTATCAGCAAAGTAGATAATGTCTCTTATGAATTGCAACTGACGACATAACTCAAAGTTCACAATGTTTTCCACATAAGTAATTTGAATGTCTACCGGTCAGATCTATAAGATACTTTCCAAAGTGTTCTAACACGGCTACTCTCTACTAAAACCTCCTACAAAAAGTGAGTTGAAATCATTTTAGCGGATTGCAAGACAAAGCTATCAAATGGAGCAGGATGGACTAAGTACTTGATGAAGTTGTAAAAGCTTTCTCGAATAGAAGCCAGTTAAGGGCCTAAAGATGCCCTACAACACAAAAAAGCATTATTTTTTTGTATAGTTTTACTTGAAAACTAAAAGTAGAAACAATTTGCAATACTATAGAACGATAACTTATCATAATGGGCAAAACTACCCCAAAATGACCAAGTTTTCATGTCATGGCTTGTTTTCTATAAGTTGTTGTGCGATGCGAAACATCAACCATCTTAGTATCCTGGAACCCCTTGAGTGGCACAAGGCTATATGGGGGTTTGGGGTAGTGTTGAGCATTAATTAGATTCACAAGTTCGCATGTTAAGCTTATAAGAACTTGCTATTATGCTTGACACGCAATGAGCAATTGTTTATAGATTTGTGATTATTTGTTTGCTTTATAAAGTTCTTATTTTATCCTTTCTCTTTTGCACACGGACTATTTGCTGAATTACTTATAAAACTATCCTCTTTGCGAGAGATCAGGTCTTGTCCGTCGATCACTTTCGAACTAATCAATTTACCCTTTTACAAATACTTCGAAACCTGAGCAAGGTTGCAACTAGGATGACCTTTTACGGATGAATAACGTAAAGATGTCTTGTCATAACTTAGACAATTTTCGTTAAGCCTATAACAACGTAAAAAATGTGCTCCACAACTTAAGTAATTCCAATTAAATCCATGACAATCCTTCGGACTTCATATTGTCATGATCTACCGTATCCAAATTGTTACTCATCGTATTATCAAGTGAACATTAATCAAACGCTCTAACTTATTGGTAAACCAACTATCATGTTTGATATATGGCGTAATAAACTGATAAATAAACAAAAGAACCCTTTTACGTACAGAATCTTATCATATGAATCACATCATCACACTATGAAACCCGTCTTTTTTACCCCCTAATTCCCCGTGTCACATGCGAAGACAAAGCAAGGCCCCCAGATCTTTCATACGCCAGGAGTACTGCCCCAGCATCTGAAAGGATGGCTTCCTTTCCCAAAAATATGGGGCCGTTTGATAAACCAGTAGTCTCACAAAGAACGGACAAACTCAACTTCAACTTGGAGTCGGATACTAATATGGACACAATTCGAGTCAGATGACTCACTGACTGATCCATCCATCATACAACAGCTTCAACTTCAACAGCATTCACTGCACCAGAGCAAGTTTCACACCGAATTTTGGCATCAGTAGAAATTTTGTTCCCTTGATGCTGAATTCCAAGACCAACCGTAAAGACAAATATAAAAGCTCAAGTGTTTAGTAACATTTAAACAATGTAGAAATCAAAGAATCAGTCTAATAAAGGACTCCAATAACTGCATAAATCATGTGTTTGCTCATAGAAAATAGCTCAATCTAGAAATGAAGTTCCAAAGCAAACATAGTGTCAAACTCCGAAGGTAAGAGGTTCATCGGTATTATGCAGCATATATGGTCAGTGGGTCAGTTGTCCGACAGAGAAGACATCTGTTTCAGGGCACTCCTTCAACCATGATAATAACATCTTCAGTCCATTTTGTTGTCATATTATCATTCTTTTCTCCGACGTTCGCTGAATTCGTATATTCTCTGATGTAATTTGCATAGTTGTTGACTGCAGAAATGAGGCGATGTGCATGGACTGCACATTAGGTAAATGACATTCCCAAGAGGTCTTATGTAAAGACCATCAGCACGAAGCTGTTGGACCAGAGAACTTGTGTATAATGATGCATATCTGCACAGAAGTTGGATCCATCAGTTAGCTGCCAGAAAGAAATGCATTAATTCCAGAATATCCTGTCTATGGTGTTTTTGTTTAGATATTATCAAAGTATCACTATAATCAGAGCTCCATCGATAGGGATAGTCAACAGGAGCAGGAAGTACTTCACTGGAAGTGTCACAACATGGTAAGCAGATAGCATAATGATGAAAATTGGTGTATTTCATTTGTTTGATGAATGATATGAAATAGGTGTTTAGAAAAATATTAGAATGACCATGATCCACCTATAAGACTAATGACAAAATCTACTGATATAAGAGAAATAGATGCATGCAATATAGACAAACATGAATAAGCAATAGAATGTCTCCTTCAAGGGTCAGAAGCAATTTGAAAATTATTTTATTGGGCGGAGACATTACACCTCCACATGCCAACACATTATCTGCTTGTCATTTGCAATAGAGTTTTTTTTTTTTTTCACTACAAGCTTTATAGTAGACAAATAGAATATATCTATATGTACAAACATACCCTGTATCACAGCCATCCGCTTTGAGTTCAACAGCAAGAAGAGTTCCCAGAACTACTACTCTTTGGACTGCAGGAAGAGATGACAATCCATGAACAAGTTTCACGTCCCATAGCTGCAATTGTAGCACATAAAAAAGCATTACAGAAGATCAAAAAGTTACTTGATTCACCATCCAAGTCCTGCTTGAAAAAGTTCTCTCTACAATGTGAGCTATTATTATACTAAAGAAATTGGAACATGTTAAAGCTCAGAAACAATTAGCATATTAGCAGTAGATGGTAGATCAGATAAAATCATGACAGAAAAATGTGGTACGAGAGCTTCAATAATCTTATTCGTTGGTGGTGTTTAACGTCCAAAGGAACAAGCAATTTTGCATATCATAAATATGTAGTATTTTGTTTGTGATTCTATAAGAAAGCCCCTTACAAGAGCACAAAGGCCATGTTATTGGCCAATTATGGCCTGCATCGTGGAGTGCGTCTACTACATATTGCAAGTATAATTACTCACATATGCCTGATTCCACTCAGATGGATATCCTTTTTCTCATATCTTAGATTCACTTATTCTTGGTATAGAGATAGATGTCTAATTATTGGTGGTCATTGCATTTCAAACCAGCACATCACTGGTCTATCACTTCTATGAACGTGATCTTAGAATCTCTCTGTTTGTCAGCAAGTGACATGATCAATTAGAAGGAATCTGATGTTGTAGCTTTCAGAAGACAATCAAGATCATGCTGATGATCAAGATATTAAGGTTGTTTCAATTTGGATAAATCAATATAGTCGATGCTTATTATTCATTAATGTTATGTAACTGAAACCTCCTATTAGAGATAATTGGCTTCTCATCTGTTATAATAGGAATGGAATATGTCTTAAGTGTGAAAAGAAAAAGAAAAAACATTGAAACAAGAACAATATACCTCTTTTAGCATCTTTCGTTCGATGTCAAAATTTGCATTAGTATTGGGATCTTTGAACCATCGGATAGCTTTTGCAGCTGATGCACAACCCACAGCATGAGCAGAATAGGAGTGACCATGTAAAAGAGCCAATAGCTGTAACAAGAGAACAGAAATTGGAGCATCTTACATAAGTAGAATATTCTTTTAGGCAAACACACAATCATGTCAGTGAAATGAATCCAGGATCTAGTAGTTATCACTATAATAGAAACTAGTTCTATGCAACTTAACAGTAAAGTCAAATACCTTCGAGTCACCTTGAAATGCTTCGAAAACAGATTCTGTTGCTAAAGTTACAGCCAGTGGTACAACTCCTCCAGTCAGCAATTTACCAAAGCATGCCACATCTGGCTGACAACCTAAAAGGTCAGCAGCAGACTGCAAGATAAACAGAAACAAGCGTCAAACAGTTTAAACATGTACAATAAGTGGGCTTACCCCATTGTTTTACCTCTCTCCCAAGCCGCCAAAACCCTGAGAACACTTCATCAAATATAACAGGAATTTTACGAGATTGACACTCCCAAACAAGAATCCGCTGAAAAAGTGGATCAACCAAGCGCATTCCACCAGCACCTTGTATAACTGCAAACAAGTTAAATCTTTTTTAACAAAATAAAATTATATTAATGAAGAACAAGATGTGATACTGAAAAAACATGCAACACAATTTGCACTTCCACAGTCAAATTAGGAATAACCAGCCATGGAAAACACAGGAGATTTGTTCATAGTTTCCAAAATGCAATAACAAGTGTGTCGAGAACGTAGAAAAAATATTTTCTTTGTATTATTTATTTTCTTTTATGTTTAAGAAATTAATTCCCTTTTTAACATCAACTGCTATAAAATCATTTCCAGCACATGCTTAAGTAATAGGTTGGACTGAACTCAAATTTATTAAATTTTATTGTACTTCAAAAAGTAGTACTCTTTAAGTCCAATATTCTCAGGATGCATAGAAAGTCTATACGGGGAGCAAATTACTTGTAAAGGAGAGAGGCTTGCTCTATCTCAAAATGTTACCATTTGAAGTCACAAACAGTACAACAGCAATCATGGAACTTACTGTCGGAATCACGAAAAGCCAGTTTTCAAAACTGATCCTGTGAGATTGAATCAAACTAAGGAAGGATCACAGAAACAAATCAAAGCGGAACCGAACCTAGTGTAAAACAAAGGTTCTTTCTTGGCTTCATTCAGCTTCTGGTTATTGTTGCATCTTCTGGCTTGAGGACATTTTAGTCAGAGTAACTGACTTGTTTCACAGGCACCAAAATTCAAGGTCCTGAATGAGTAGTTAATAGAAAACCATAGCACAAAGATGTTTATATTATTCTTATTAGCCAGCACTATTTTTAATTAAGATCAACATACACCTAAGATAAGGTATGTCACGGTATGATGAACTGGTGTGTCCCCCAACCAACATGTGTGAAAAACGAAATAGATTTTATCCTGTTTATTATGATCTGTCAACCTCATGAGAATTGATGATTCATCACTTTTGGGCATAACATGGGTAAAATTGTGTCTACCAAAACTAATCTGAGATAGGACCTGTGAGAAATTTGCTTGAGGTCATAACAAGGGTAAAGGAAAACTTACTTTAATTTGATAACAGATTTTTGTAAGCACCAAACATTCTTAGTGGTATCCAAGTGCAGAAACATATTTCCATTTCAAGCTTTCAATTGAATATAAAGGATAGTGGACATTCAAAGAAAGTAAAACAGATACCTTCTAATAGCTTCAATTGTAACAAAGTTTTCATTAGCTCATAGATAAATTACTTCTGAGCTACTGTCGTCTAACCAAATTTTCACTAGATACAAAATCAAGATGAAGCACAAATGATAAACTACACTTGCCTGGCTCTATAATTAATGCTCCAACCTGTATGGAGCGGCTAGATGCAGCAAAATCAGATACTTGCTTTGATATATAATTAGCATAATTTTCAGCAACAGCTGAAGTGTCCCTGCTCGGACAAAACAATTCAGCACACGAGCTAAATCCTGTAACATGTAAATAATAATTATGTGATACAAATAAAAATCAAATAGAAGCACCAAATGAAGCATGATGCTCTTACTTGTATCTTCCGGCTTCAGATGATTAGTCCGTAGGCAATCAGGTAGGGAAAGACTCCAGATCTCATTAGAAATAAAACATTCCGGAGGATCCAGAAAAAGGCCTCTTCCTGAATACCTGCAAATCAAGGAGAGAAAATCAGGGGGAAAGGGGCAAAGATCACCATATTACAGGTAACATACTGAATTTGTCTATTATAACATCTCCAACAAGGCAACATTATTGGTTAAAAGCTTTATTACACAAACTTTTTTTATTTCCAGTAAATAAATGAAATTAGTACAGGTTGCACTCCAGCATGTTCCACAGTTATGTTGGTACACGGATTATAATTAGGTTCATCTTCCCACAGGTATGGTTTTTGGATCACTATGTACAGTTGACCAAACATCATCTAACTCAAAGAACAATGCAAATATCAGAGAAGGAACATAATATTTAACATGGCATGCTGAATTCAAACATGCAAAAAATTTGTAACTCTCTTAGACATAGCAAAATTTTATTTTTATTGAATGTGTATGCCAGAGGAGCTTATTTTGTCTATATGATTCGATAACATAACAAAATCTTTCTCAGCGATAAAAATACTGGACCAAGAAAGCACCCATTATTATTGAAGTTTCTATCAATAACAGAACCTGCTTCAGAACAGCTATATACCCTGACAACAGGAAAATGAGACTATATGATTGCTTTATTTTATAAACACATGAACTACACACATGGCTAGAAGTTGATACCATGGCTGTTGAATAAAACTTGTATATGATGATGGAGCTTGTGCTTCCATAGCGCCTAATGTATCCCCATGATAAGATCCACTGAGAGCAAGGACCTGCATAAAGAAATTGAAAAAGACAAAACTTGGGTTTGATTGCTAATAAAACAAACCATTGAGGATTATCAGCTGTACAAAGACAAGGAAAACAACTAGTCATGCCATCCCTCTTTGATGAGTTTTTTATGAGTTTCAGAAAGTTCATCACGCCAAATCGGTGTCAGCACAGAGCTCCCTGCAACGCTAAGTATGTGCCAAGTACCAATATTTGATTTTGGATCTTGTTGGTCTGTACCATTCCACATGGAACCTGTACTATACCATACTGACATGTTACCGGCACAGGGCATGGTGGGAAAAAGTAAAAAAACTATCTAGACATCTATATCGAAGGTTAATATTATCTTGTAAGGGTAATCCAGTGCATAAGACTCACTAATAGGGATCTTGGAAGGATCAATGTATTCAATCTTACACTTGCAATCAGAGAAACCGATTACATGATTCAGACCTCCTCATCCAGGTTGTGAACAAGCAAATGCTGGCCAAGGCTCATCCTCTTAAATGTCAGGACATAAGTTCAAAAAGATGGCAATATTTTTTTAACTAATTAGAGTGCATACTTACATAGTCAACAATACATTATTTAACACCAACAAGATTCACAAAAGATAAAACAAAGATGATAAACCACGTAGTCAACATTAACAATTTTCCAGTCACACTTACATAAATAATTTCTGTTTCTGTCTATTGGCACTGCATGCAATCACAACCATTTTTTTTGCCTAGAAGAAATGTAAGCCTCTATATTCGAGCAACATTTACTGGCCTGCATCTAATGTTCCATTACTATATAGCAGTACAAGGAAAACCTATAAGACTGCTGTTTCTCTTACTAATTCCGAAGCATACCATTTGTATTGTACAAACTACAAATCAATAAAGTTTCTCTATTTATATGTTCATCATCATTTCATGATCACATTTTGTTACACAATAATGACAAGCATGAACATACCACACACATTATCAAAAAAATATTAACTTAGAAGGTACTTTTCTAATATCAATCTGCAAATTTATTGCCCAAAATTTCCTTTATAGCACTGCTAGCTATAAAATTAAATTTGAGAATGGTCTAATGTTATTTTCTAAAGAGAAGAAACCACTAGCGATCATTTATTTCCAAATGCACAGAAAAATTCTCTTCATCTTTATCATTTAGGTACATGGTATAAAATAGATAGAGATCAAAATTTTATACACTAGGTTGCGCTTATCTTTGCTTCAGAAACAAAGTGTAGTCCTAGGCTAATAATAGTACCTACTCCTAATTAAATTATAAGCCTTGAGTGACGCAATAACGGTAACATGATATTCTACACATCTAAAAATTTTCTGAATAGAGATCAACTACTTTTTTTAAGGAAAACACATAAATCTTTAATAAATCTGACAATCATGCAATGAACAGTTAAAGAATGTATACACCAAACAGAAGAATATACCCTGAGCTCAGTACAGCTTCCTTTTGGCCCCAGCTTGTGAAAATCAGCATGGATCCCATGATCAGACATGTACTTACGGAATGCCATCTTCAGTGCAATTTCAACTGCCGTAGATCCATTGTCAGAAAAGAAAGTTCGAGATGCCCATCCTGTAAATATAAAAAGACAAAAATGCAAGACTGCAAATCAACTAAGCTTCTCTGATAGCCATTTACTTTAACCGTTAAAAAATTCTAATTTGGCAACCAAAGGAACTAAAAAGTAGATATCACACCTTTGCCAACCCCATCAAGCAAAAGTTCAGCGCATTGCAATGCAGGTTCATAGACATTCTCAGGAAACATCACATGCCCATATCTTGCAGCAGAATAACCAATATCTTTCACAAGTTCAATCTGAAACCACCTAAGCAACAGACAATATTTATCCAAAAGAATCAAGCTGCATACTTCCTTTTTCACTTAAAAACGTTCATACAACCACATTTCACAATTTGATTAGCAATTGGCACAACATAGTGGTCACCCTAGAAACCAAGTGATGCAAAATAACTTTGAAGATGAAATAAGCAGTTTGTGTACATTAAGCAATTAATTATCCACTTTAAAGCAATCTGATAATCTTATCTAACATCAATAGCCTGGTGTTATTTAGTTCAATCACAACTGTCCCATCATACCAACCAAGTTTTTAATTTTCAAAACTTTTAAGAGCCAACAAGATACTAGTGAAGTAAGCATTCTTTATATGACAACAAATTTAATTGGAATGTGCCAATGAAACAAAGAAGAAAAATTGTTTACTTCAGCCTCAATACTTTCCTCTTCTTTCAAGCAAAAGGATAACTCTTTCCATCTCCCCAAAAGCTGGAGCATGTGAATTTGAGACACCGCCAGGGAGCAAATTGGTTGGAGATGATGGTGACAAAGGCCACCTTCATCACCCAGAAATGCTTGCATCTTTTGGTTGCTATTTTTCCAATTTAATATCATATGAGTATCTTTTCTTTCACTTTCCTCATTTCTCTCATATATCTGAAGATGATGTTATGCTTTGTTTAGTCTTTTCTTTACCCTGTTGCTGAAACAGCAGATCATACCAGAAAGCACATCTAATTCTTATGCTAGCCAAGACAGGTTTATACTGCTGGAAGTCAAATTCTTGCTAACATTAACAATTGAAACTGATGTACAATCTAAATGAGCGAAATTATACCATAAATTAATCCCTCAGATCCTTTCTAACCCTTTCCTCCACAACAGAGCTCTTCTATAGAAGGACCTCGAGCAATTGTTGAATTACTGTCATGGAAATTGAATCAATTTTTGACTATTAGGATGGAGTATCAATCTGGTAGTTTCTCCAAGATGGATCAGATGCTGTTGATGTGATGGCCAATGGTTCTTTACATCTGGTTAAGAGTTTTAAGTGTGAGAGCCACAGATGTTAATTCATTTTTTTTATGGAAATGGTCAGATTTATTCACAAATCCTGTTGTTCCTTAACGAAATTTGTTCAAATTGAACATCAAAGTGAGAAGCTTAGGGATATGGATGAATCAAGAACCATCCAGTGGAAGCCACCGGATATAGCGAGGATGAAGCATCAATTTGGTAGTTTCTCCAAGATGGATCAACCGCTGATGATGTGATGGCAAATATTCTTTACATCTGGTTAAGAGTTTTAAGTGTGAGTGCAAAGGATGTTAATTCATTTTTTTATGGAAATCGTAGGATTTTTCACAAATCCTATTGTCATATTGCTTGCAAAAGCTAGCATCATGCTCAGCAACACTTTGCAAGCAAGGAAGTTATATTGCTCGCAAAAGGCACACGAGACAGGAACAAACATAAACACGAATAAAGAAGAAAGATGAATCTCCAGAACATGGGTTCAACCAAGTTTTCATTCCCACCATAATCAGTTTCCAATACTTTAAAAAAAGGAGAATTAGGACCTTAAATTTTTTGAGTTATATTAGTTTGTGGTATTTAAGATTTTATTTGGTCGACGTAACATAAAATGATAAGGTAAAGGAAACTGTTCCAAATTAAGTACAAGAGTAGCATGTTATAGCCACCATCAAATTTAGGACAATAAATGGGCTATTGTCCAAGAATGGATGTTTGTACTCCGCTGGTTCAATGCAAAGTAGTTTTTTCTATAAAAAAACAACTTTATTCATAACATGCCATTAATGATTAAATTGGAAATTAGTAGCATGTCAATTGGCCAATGATTTCAAGGAGCTAATGAAAGCATAATTAAAAGGGAAAACAGCAGTTCCACCAATGGTAATTACTTCATCGGCCTTTACATGTCAGTCATGATATGAAGTCACTCAATGGGTGATAGGCCCCATAAAGATTGGTAGATTATCTTTGACATTATTACATGTGAACAAGTTACATGTTATACTACTGACCTGCAAGGTAGAATCAGGCCCTTGAGTCCACCAACTTGCACATGCATCAAACTGTGGAATGATCATCTCTTGGTCATTCAAAACCTATACAAGAAAAGGGACTGTTTCAGAACTACTTTAACCGAAAAGAAAAGAAAAGAAAGTAGTAAATAATATTTCCCAAATTTATCATTGATTTTGAAAAAAAGAGAAAGACTATGCATGGATCACATCATACAGTAATTTGTGAAAACTTGTTAGAAACATTTGCATATAATGATTGAGAAGTATATCCAGCCAATAGCTCACATGTAGACTAACTAGAACAATTTTACACAAACCTTGTGTATAGCAAAATTCTCACCACAGCGTGAGTCAATTACAGTAACCATCTTTTCAGGAACTAGTTTGTGCTGAGTGAATGGCCACCAGAAAAGGCTGCCTGCCTTTCTTGGCATATCATGTAATCTCTGAATCCTTTTTATATGAGCAGACAGCATGATGTCCTGAAGGGAACTAAAAGTTTGCCTAGATTCATAAAACCAATCCAGCAGGTTGTTTAGTGGATCTCCAGGAATTGGTGGCAGTACAAGCACAGGTAACCTTTATCAAGTTGAAAGGCAATGTTAGGGTAGATTTGGAAAAACATAACAATACAACGAACTCATAATATATTAAATTAAGCACAAAGAAAAGCTTATTAAGTTCATGCCTATGACATGAATGATGTATTCCATTCAACAGGATACAATACTGGTCCTGCTACAAACTGACATTTAGTGGAATTGTACAACTAATGAAACATAATGGTCAAATATCATTAGGTAGAATATTATTTAGGTCTATGGATAATTCCAGGCTACAATCACATATCATAGGGAGACATCAATTTCCTAAAACAGATGTTATCATGTGGATAAGATGGCTTTTATTTTGCTTGCAAAGATATGCCAAGATCTGGTAGAAATAGCAGTCTTAAAGAAGTACGTAGGTTTCTTTGGAGGACTCAAATGATATTAGTTTTTGATAGATGAGTCCAGAGTGCATAGATTGTGTTCTCTTTGTGAAGCTTGATTCCATAAGAGGAACAGAGGAGTAGAGAAGCAAAGATTGCCACCCTATTTAGTAGTACCATTGCAGTCCATGGGTAGACCAGTAAATACTTGTCAGCCAATCACATTGCAAGGGTGTGTCAATAAATCCTCCACAAAATACAAGATCCCATAGCAGTACCTGACAGACCTTTACGTATGGACCTCCAAATGTTACTGAATTCAGTACCGCAAACCATGTAGAGAGGATTCAGCAAGTAGTGTTTCAAGGAAGGGGATTGAAGTAGTGTTTGAAGGAAGGGAATTGTTGCAAATATATGGTTGCCCAAGAGTATTGGAGACTTTCGGGATCAATAATTGTAATATAAAGACAGCTTGATTTACCACGGGTTGAAATGGGTCGGATTAAGATAGGATATAAGGCACATAGGGCAGACCCGAAACTGGTCAAACCTGCCGATAGGTCAAATTTTCTTGACCTAGACCTAACCAGATCAAGTCAGAGCAAAATGGGTCAGATTGGTGGGTCAAGGTATGTTTTCCATTGTCTTCTGGCAAAACAAGGCTGGGTCGAATCAAGTTAGGTTGAACATATCATCAGTGGAACATACGGTTTATCTGAATCTGACTAGACCAGCCAACAAGTCAAGATCTCTTGACCTAAACCTGACCCATGAACCCACCAGGTCATCTTTAAAGAGTTGGGTCCAGGTTGGATCATGTTGACCAGACAAGCTCTTACAAGATTCCCAACCCTAACAGAGAGCAAAAGGCAAATAACTTTCCAGCTTATACACTGAAGAATTACTTGGTTATCTGGGATGTCAAAAAGCTCATTGCAAGAAGGATTTACTGGACCACTCCCAGTGTTGTGGTTAGGCTTGAAATTTATAAAGTCATGATGTTGTAATGTTTGGTAAATTTAAAAATATAAAAATTTTACTTCAGCAATCATTTGTAAAATATAATATAATACCATGTACTTAAAGCACACTCTACCTGCTTCTTAAGTATGACTGCAAGGACACCTCATTAGATAGGCCTTGATCCTCCAAGATAATGGCTACAACATCATATCCTCTAGAAGTTAAACTCTCATATGCAGCTATAGTTGCCGATATACCACCAAGACGGCCATCTCCAACAAGAATTGAAGGTAACCTGAAAGGCCTAGTGCAAATTACAGGTATAAGAAAAAGGTAAACTGCTACACTCAACATGGAAGACAATAATCAAAGAACATAGTTGTTTCACAGGATATATATATATATATATATATATATATATATCAAGGTGATCAAAATCAGAGGGACAATCTTTGTCTTGAGAACACATGATGACCAAATTCAACAAGAACCCAAAAAAAAAATGCTTCATGATTTTAAAGAATAAGCTCTGATTATTAGTAAACGGCCTTACTCCAAAATATATCACATTAAGTAACAAAATAAACACTGATAAGCTTAAACAGGCTAGAGAAATATTTTCTTATGTCTTCCATGTGCAATAGTCAGGCAGCCCTCGGGCAGGAGCATACTTTTTTACCATTGTTAATGCAGCAACCTTCTATCTGAAAAAATGCTTCAATTGGGTCTTCTGTACTCAGGTACAGCCATGAGATCAACTCTGAATACAATATACTAGACAAAGGAAAACCTGATATTAAAGTTTGCAAGCTAATTTAAGGCTAAATGTTTTACTTTGATGATAAACAATCTTATGACAAAAAAGAATGATAATAGACTAATAAAAAAAGGAAATGAATTGCACGCTAAAGATGATAATGATGACGAAGCATGCAATTTGTCCAGGTATAAAATATTTTTTGGTAAAAAAAATCAGTGTAATCACATCAAAAACAGAAATGCAAACAAACTTTGCTAAAATCAGCTTTAGTTGATGAGAAAATGTTATTCCCTCGCATCCATTCCCAAAAATAATTAGACTCTCCACTATCCACCAAAAAATTGAATAAACATGTCTTCTTCTGTGAGACATGGTCATTTATAAAAATGATATTTGATAGTTAAGATCAAATGAAACATCATTTCATTTACAGACGCTGAGGATGAAATATTTATACATTATTTGGAACAAAATAGAAATGGATTCAGTTCTTTTAAATTCTGATGTTTGAAGAATATCAAGAATTGATTTTGATTATCTATTATTATAATAATACCCTTAATTGAGATTTACAATATATGTTTAAAAAAACCTTTAATTAGAGTTAAAATTAGTTGGATTTAGATTTTATCGTGCAAATTCAACTGATTCACTATGTGGCTTGCATGTAGGACAAGATATTTTAAGTCACTAGCAGATCAAGTCAGAAACAAGAATTACACAAATAAGAATCACGAAACCTACTTCTTCTAGGCTTCATTTCATATCAAATGTCATTTCCTACTTGATATTAGTAACAGAGCCTATGATAAGTACTCTATGTAGCAAAATCCTGGCCCTTTATGAAAGACATCAAGAAAAACACTTACCAATCAGAATTCATAGTTGAAGTTTATCAACCAACACCTGATATAATAAGCATATGACAAGGGCGTTAGGCATACCTATACAAATCGCACTGAAGAGTTCCCGAAGGCCCAGGGCTCGCCACACCCCCAGCGGTCTCGATCACTCTCCAAATCCGCTTCTTACCTCCATCATCTCCTCCTCCCCCCAAAGAAAGCCCCAAACATCTTCCCAGAAACTCCCTCAAGGATGAGTCTTCCACCGGCATGCCCTCTCTCTTTACTGCAAGGTGCGGCGAAATCCCCTCCTTCCATCCAAACAACGTCTTGCAAACCAATTTCGATTCGCCCTCCTTCGCCTCCCCCATCCCTATGCGCGTCTCCTCATACATGCAGAGTCCTCTCGATGCCGCGCCACCCTCCTCCGCCTCATCCGGTTGCTCAAGCCTACCTCCGAGCAACTCCCCGGCGGCAGCTTTCGACGCGTTCAGGACGTGGTCTGAGGCGAGAAGCCCAGAGAGGGAGCCACTCTCGTAGCGGCGGAAGAGAGCGGAGACCTTCCGGCAGACGAAGCGGGAGTCGGAGTCGCGGGGGAAGCCGGTCTGGACCGGCTTCAGGTAGAGGAAAGCGGAGGGATCGGTGGAGCAGGGAGAGAGGACGGAGGCAGCAAGGCCGGCGGAGACGAGGGTTTTCCCGACGCCAGTGTTGCAGCCCCAGACGACGTAAGTAGGGTTCGTCAGGTCGAGGCCGGGAGCGGCGACGGGTGCGGCGGAGCGGAGGGATCTGGATGGGAGCAGAAGGAGGAGCGGGAAACGGAGATGATGAAGGCGGCTGTGGCGGGGAAAAGAGGTCGCACGGAGGAGGGGAGCCATCCGCGTCGCCGGCGGCGTAGGGAGGGACTCGCTGAGTGGGTCGTGAGCTGCTCGAGTTCTGATAACTCGTTCTGGGTTTAAATGGATAAAGTGGAGTGGCATTATAGAAATATATCCTTGTAAAGTTTGAAAATAACTAATCTGTTGTCATATGCTTCTTGCATTTACAATCTATTATAATATGCTTATTGTATGTCTCATTTAAGGATATTTTATTGGTGATCTTACTATTTATAATCTAATTTTGAGAACTTTTGATGTGAAGTTTACTATTAAAGTCCCTTTTTACTATTGATAATATCTTGTTATTGATGATCTCCTTAAAAATAATAAAATATTATTTTACTATTTATAACTTATTAGTATTTTTTTCCCTACAACTACTAATTTCATCTTCCTTATTGATGTCTTCCCATCAATATTGTTACTATCAACCCTACTCATTATGGAGTTACTCGTTGCCCCATTTAATGCTCTGAGGCGATGCCACTTGTTGTCTCTTTACTCGTTATCGATGTTACTCGTTATCATTACTAACATCGATTAACCTCACTTGATACCTCGTCATCATCTATCTAAAATGAAAAAAAAAAGGAAGAATAAGATGGGGAGAAAAAAGAAGATGAAGAGAAAGAATTTGTATAGATGTATTATACAAGGAAATTTATATTGTCAATCTTTTTATTTATAATCTCATTTTAAAAACTTTAGATATGAAATATTCAATCTTCTTCCTCATGTTATTATTAAATGTACCCTCTCTATGGATGACCTCTCAACGTTGTACAATCCTACTCATTGCTCCCTTTATGCCATCCTCAAGGAGGATTCAGAGGAAGAGAAAGAACTTGTATACATATGCTATACATAAAAAATCACCTCCAACACAAACAATAAAAAACTGTGACCAAAATTAAGTTATACAAAAAAATTAAAGATATCATATCATTTTATAATTAATAATATTATCTTTTATGATCCATAAAAATTGCATATGTGACATAATTATTAAACATTTCATGCTCCTATGGATCTTATCACTTGTCTTTATCAGTTTTTAAATCTTCTAAAGCTTCAACTTCTAACCAATAGAGAAATAATACATCAATTTAATTATAAAATTATTTAATTCTCACCTCAAGACAAATTTAGTAAGACTAAAGCTTCAAATTCAAACCAATAAAAAAATTTATTAATTTAATTAAAAAACACCAAAAACATCTTCAACTTCACTAAATGATTTGGCGAACATGCAAAAGATGCAACTGAGGTTTTAATAACGTCGCCAAAGCTTCAACGATGAAACAGTGGCTACACAACGATAATACTACATGCGTGATTATCATGAATATTTCATGCATATAACGATAAGTGATGCAGCTTTGCATGTCAAAAATGCAGTTGCAAAATAGAAATCATAAGAGAGAAAAGAAAAGAGAAGAGTGAGGAGGCAAAGGTGAAAGAGGAGAAGGGAGATAAGGAGGTAGAGGGGAAGATAAGGATGGGGAGGAAGCGGAGGAGGGGAAGACAGGGGAAAGGTTGAGGAGGAGGTGAAGGCGAGAGATATGGAGAAGGAGGAATAAGATGAGATAGATAAGGGAGAGGAGGTGAAGGCGAGAGATATGGAGAAGGAGAAATAAGATGAGATAGATAAGGGAGAGGAGGTGAAAAGTTAGGAGGAGGAGGAAAGGTAGAGGCGAAGTATGAGGAGAAAAATAATGTGAAGGAGTAGGAGCAATGAAGAGAATGGGGAGACGAAATGGGAGGAGAATATGGATGAGGGGAACAAGAAGAAGGAGAAGACAAAAGGAGGTTGAGGCTAAAATGAATGAGACAAAGGAGGAGAAGATTGAAGAGGAAGGAGGAAATCTTATCCTAAAACAGATAAAACTGATTCAATAGAAAAAAAAAATCGAATTATGATTTTTTTTCTTAGTATTTAACTTCACTCGACATAAAAGATAAGAATATTTCCATCGAAGTAAAAAAAATAATCCTATATTAAAACGAATTAGAGAAACATCATCCGTTCAAAAATGAATAATATGAATTTTTTTTGATAAATTGCCCAAGTTATGTACTCTCTTCCGAAATAATAAACGGCTTCCCGAATACTTGTACGCGTACATGTTCATGGACTGTGTTCTGGGCCCCACATCATTCTCCAGTCATCGAACTGGTAAGTCTCGGAAAGGTCGAAAAGGTGCTTTTCGGTTTTGCTGGCTGCTAGCGCGAACGGAACGGTTCTCTGCTCGAGGTTGAAGCTCACCTGTCTCTTTACCAGGCAGCGAACACCAAAGTCACCCAGACAAAAAGATCCACCTTCGTGAGATGTGGCTCTTACTGGTTGACATACTTGGGCCCCGCATTCAAATATATTGTGGGACCCTACCGGGAACGAATGCATAGCGTGTTCTTGTGTTTGGAAGCTCGACCGAGATCCAGAGCCCACGTGAAGTTCCATCCAAAACCGTTAAGTCTTTTCTTTGTTAAAGTTTAACGTCAACCATTTTAATAAAAATAAACGCTAAAATAATTTTGATAAAATCAAACGGACGATTCAGATTAAAGAACAGGTGCGATGAACGGTGTATCAATATTGCTTGTTTAATCCCAGCCGTCCAATATTAATAGTATTTTAATAATATTTTTCTTTCAAAATAGGCGGGCGGTTGATATGAAAAGCGGAAGCGGGAATATTTTCTACGTGTTAGGTGGTCCACCGCCTCTCTGCGTGTACCCTGCCTCGGTTGAGACAGGTGCACCGCGTCCTCCTCCCCTCGCCCCTCGCCCCTCGATAGTTCGAAGCCTATCGGGCCTCATTCACAGTCTCCCTCGCCACGCTCCACCAAAAGTGGAGTCCGTGGCCTCAGTAACCGCCGCAAAAGCCCTCTACCTCTTCACCGCCACCTCCTCTGCCTGCCGCCAACCTCAACTCCCCCCTCTCCTCTGCCTCGGTTTCTTTCTCCCCCTCCCTCTCGCGATCCCCCTTCCTGGGCCTGCGCCTTGCCGTGCCTCCCAACACACCGTGTTTCCGCAAGTCGACAGAGGGACGGGGCCTCCGGAACGAAGCGGCGGTTCGGCCCACGATTCTGGTGGTCGAGAAGCTGGGGGACGCCGGGCTGCAGCTGCTGTGCGAGTTCGCCAGCGTGGACTGCTCCTACAACCTCGTGCCGGAGGAGCTATGCGACGCCATCATCGTGCGCAGCGGGACGAAGGTGACGCGGGAGGTGTTCGAGGCGTCCAAGGGCCGGGGTCGGCATCGGCAATGTTGACCTGCAGGCCGCGACCGAGAACGGATGCCTTGTCGTCAACGCGCCCACCGCCAACACCGTCACGGCGGCGGAGCACGGGATCGCGCTACTCGCCCAGGCGGATGCGTCTACGAAGGCCGGTGAGCTCCTTTTTCTCTATTCCTTTCCTCTTTTTTGTCTTCTATTCTTCTATTGATGCTGTAGGATTGGCTCTGATGAACAAGTGAAGTAAATGGAGCGGATCTAATCCCAGGATGTGGACAATGGCTCTTTTTTGTACTATTGCGATCGCCTGATTACATTGTCGAGAAACCTGCTAAATTATGGCTGATGATTGTTTGGACTAAGATTCATCTCCTTTCTCTTTATGAGAAGAACAGGTCGACTAGCACAGGATATTTTCTCTGGTATCGAACAGAGATTTCTTATTTCATGAATTAATTGTGTTATTGAACTTGCAACATTTTGATTTTCTCATGATATGTGAATTTCTTTTCATTAATATTCGTGATTCATTGCCTGTTTTCCCCTAATTCTTGAGCAAAAAGTAGGATAGATTCCCCTTCATTTCTGTTATTACCTACAACCTAGATTGCCAACTTAATTGGCTAAAGGAAGAGACTTTTGATTTGGTGGTGCTGATTTATCCCCTGGTTTTCTGGTCTAAATTTTTGGATTCAAGTTGTGTTAATTTTACCTGACTAGAACCTTGTTTCCAAGGTAAATCATTATTTGATACTGCAATAATTTGGACAATTGGTTTGATTGTTAAGATGACCCTTATGAATGTTAATTTAAAATATTCAAGATATGTAATTATCCTAAGCAATAACTTCCTATGGTAAAGTACTTAATGTACTTCATTTGCATAAAGTGCATTTCATTCTGGTTGACAACATGAAGTTTTTTATGGGTATGGAAAGCATCTTAAGGAGCACGCCTTAAACTTTTTTCTTGGTTACGTGTTATTGAACTCTAATCATATCTGTCTATTGTCTGTTTGGAATGTCTTAAGATCTTGTATTGACAGCAAAAGATTTACTGTTTGGAACCTTTTTCTGAAGAATGTGAATGCACATTACTGTATACTGATTTTCATTTGTTTTATTGTTTAAGGATGTCATACCTTACAGAATAACTTTCTTTCAGATAACAATTTTAGAAGTATACTTCTTCCTTTTCGATTTATTGTAATCTATATCATAATTCGTGAGTACTCTAAAATCTTGAGTTAATTCTTGAGACCTTATGGAAACTATTATTGAGAAGAATCGTATCTTTGACATTTGCATTATACGTTTTTTTTCAATCAACATCTATGTAGTCAGTAGCAATATTTAATTGAGTAAAATATTGAAACTTATTAAAGGATTTACTTAAACCTGTATACTGTTCTATTTTGCAAAATTGACCAAAAAACTCATAGTAGTTTTTTGTCAGGAGGCCAAAGATATAACATATGTTAAACAATTTTATTTGCTGAAATATAGCAGAAAAAAAATTCATGTTCATATCTTGTGCAAAATGGTTTCATTTATGAGTAATTTTCATGTTCTAAATTTGAAAAATAAAAGATAATAAAAATCCCACCTGTTGTTATGTATGGTTAACAAATGATAAGGCGGATATTGAGTGCTCATGAGATTTATCCTTTCTTTGTAATAATCAACTCTTTGTGTGTAAGCATGTCGTTCCTTTTCTTTTTTCAACGATATGTCAGTCTTATCATTTGTTGGTTAAGGTTATCTGTTGTCTTTGTTTGTGACTTAAAAATTTAGATTGTTAACCAAGCAGCAAGCTAATGTGATTGTGATACTCAGGGAAATGGCAACGAAACAAGTATGTTGTTGTCTCTCTAGCAGGAAAGACACTGGCTTTGATGGGATTTGAAAAAATTGGTTCCTTAGGGATGCGTGTTGTAGCTCATGATCCTTATGCTCCAGCTGATAAAGTTCGTGCCATCGGTGTAGAACTCGTATCATTTGATGAAGCCATTTCTGTTGCAGATTTTATCTCCCTCTACAGGTCACTCGCTCCTAGCATTTGCAAAAGTGAAGAGAGGAGTTAGGATCATTAAAGTTGTTGAATCTTGAATTTTGATGATGAAATTAATTAATGTGTTTTTCATCTAATATGCGTTTAAGTGATGCAGGAGAGATAAATTGATTAAAGTAGGAGGAATCAGACATTGGGTTGGAGTAAACATATTAAAAGATTGGACGTTGAGCCGAAGGATCGGTCGACGTATCAGTAGAAGGTTTTGTGCCATGAGTTCGGGCATCGGACCAAGAAGAGCGGACATTGCACCAAGAAGATCGGAGTTGCGAAGGTCAACATGTCGATTGAGCAAAGGCCGTAAAAGAGGACGATGTGCCAAAGGATTAGGCGAAGCGTCGATGAACCAATAACATGTCGGACAACATAAGATTCGCTTGTAATTGATTATGTCTAGATCGAGTTAGTTTAGAATTTAATTGAGTCAGTTTATAATATAATTAGGCCAATTCAATTATGAGGCCAATTGGACCTGAATCAGGGTTGAATTGGGTTTGTTGTTTGGCCCATTTAGTATACTGTAGCAGGGTCTGGCGATGGTACCGTTCAGATACAATCTTAAAGACTGTGTTAGGTGGTGGTATCACCTAGACATAATTGCCCAGATTGTGTCAGGCGGTAGTACCGTCAGACTGAGCGGTGGTATCGTCAATATCTAGGAAACCCGGGATGAGACCTTTTTTTGCTTTAATTTTGAAGCCATTTGGGGTCTATAAATATCCCAGCTATTCCTGCATGGAGTAGAAATAATTAAGCACGAAATTGAGTTGAAAAAAGGAGAAAAATACTAGAGAAAAAATTGAAAAAATCTTTTAGGATTTAGGATCACTTCTTCCTAGTATTTAGAAGTTTGTCTAAAGGAAGAAGTGATGTCTAAGAAAAAGATGCTTGTAAGGTTTGTCTCCTAAACCCGTGAAAAGGAGAAAGAGTGTAAAAGGGTAATTGATCTTCGATCGTTGAAAGAAGATCGTTAGTGGATGTCAGTGGTCCCGACGGAAGAGGAATCTGGAGTGGATGTATGTCACAATGATCGAACAAAACTCGATTTGCATTTCTGCTTTGCTATTTATATTTATTGCAAACTACCATACTTTCTCATTACTTTAGTTGCACACTCTTACGAACGTGTTTTAAGTTAACATCTTTTCGAAATCGATTTTAATCGAACAAAATATTTTTGAACCGATATATTTTTATCTGTTGCACTAATTCACCCCCCTCTCTTAGTGCTGACTCGATTCTAACGAATGTTGTCAGGGGTGGAGTTATTAACGAAGATGCTTTGGTCAAAGCACTTGATAATGTTACAGTTGCTCAGGGAGTCTTCTGACTTTAACCTTCAAATATGTTTTAGGTGCCAATTGTATGAACTTATATGTATCAATTACCATCTACTGTATTTTTGCTTGTTTTGTTGCTTGCTTACCATTTGATCATATTACCTGATCTTTAGCTCAGGTTTAAAATTTGGGAAAAATGCTATTTTTGTTTAATTAGTAAACAAAAATAGCATTTTTGTTTAACAAAAATAGCATTTTTGTTTAACAAAAATACTTGTTATATCATATCTGTACTCTTTTCCCGTTAGTTTCTTTCTGAGCTAGCCCCTTACATCATCCTCGCGGAGAAACTAGGAAGTCTGGCTGTCCAACTAGTAGCTGGTGGAAGTGGAATCAAGGGGGTCAAGGTTGTATACAAATCAGCTAGAGATCCTAATGACTTGGATACAAGGATTCTGTGCGCCATGATCACAAAAGAAATAATAGAACTGATATCTAACATGTTTGTCAATATTGTTAATGCAGATTATACTGCCAAGCAAAGAGGCCTCCGCATTAGCAGATGAGAGAAATTTTCATGACAACTCGATCCCTCTGGACTCGATCCAGGTCCACCTAACTAATGCGGAGTCCAAATTCGTTAGTGTCTTGTCTGATGCTGGTGACATACTAGTGGAAGGAAAGGTGAAGGATGATATTCCACATCTCACATCTCACCCCTGTGGGGTCTTTCAGTGTGGATGTAAGTCTTGAGGGAAACTTGATACTCTGCACGCAGGTTGATCAGCCTGGCATGATTGGACATATGG
Organism: Musa itinerans; assembly: GCA_001649415.1. Taxonomy (NCBI): domain Eukaryota; kingdom Viridiplantae; phylum Streptophyta; class Magnoliopsida; order Zingiberales; family Musaceae; genus Musa; species Musa itinerans. The sequence continues at coordinate 133,077 of LVTN01000569.1, read as the reverse complement.
GGAGAATACTTAGGAGACGAGAATGTGAATATCAACTTTGTGAGTGTGTAGAACTGCACCAAAGAAGCAGGCCTTAATGGCCATTGGTGTGGATGAGAAGCCTGACAAGGAAACACTCAAGATTGGCGACGTACCAGCCATCGAAGAATTTGTGTTCCTTGGACTATAGGCTTGAGATCTTCCATGGCTGCAATTTTTAAGATCCTGATTGTTACATGATACAAATAAATGCTCGGAGGGCATCATTTTCATGGTACTTTGATAGGTCCTGACAGAGAGAGTATGATAGATATATTTTTTTTCTTTTTTCTGAATGCTGCTGTTCTAGCCCTATGAATCTTCTCGTTGGATTCAACATTTCAATTTGAATAGGGTATATGCACATTTTCGTTGCTGCTGCTTGCACTTTCCGAGCATGTGATGAGCATTATATAATTTGTGTGTATATATATATATATATATATATATATATTGATAAGAAGGTTCTATATATAAAATAATTATGTATATTGCAAATGCTGATTAAAAAAAAATATTACGATTTACAATTAAAAAAAGTACTCCAATGGATATGATTCAATTAAAAAATAAACACTTATGTAGAAGTAATTAAAATATAAATACTAATTAAAAATAAACATTACTTGGTAGTCATCTACTCGACTCATTCTCATTTTAGATCGAGTTTTAAACTTCGAGAATCAAAATCTCATAAATTTTGAAAACAGTAAATAGTTTAGTTAGGAAAGAGTTTATCTATCATATCATCCTAAAATTCTGATTTCAAAGTTCAATTTATAGTGGTGTGCTAAAAAAATAAAAATAAAAAAGCAAATAATCTTTCCCCTCTCATTCCCCATTTGTAAATTCTAATGCACGTCTGCGTCAAGAAGGAGGACAACCACTATCTCCTCTGCTACTTTGGGATCCTCCCTTCCCCCTCCTCCGATCCCTTTAACCCTTCTACCTTCGCCGCAGGGGTAGGGTTACGCCGCTCGGATCTGGATTCTCGACGGAGGATCCCAACCATCTCGATCTGATCGATCCGCTGTGCGTCCATGGGCATCCTCTTCACCCGCTTGTTCTCGTCCCTCTTCGGCAATCGGGAGGCTCGGATCCTCGTACTCGGCCTCGACAATGCCGGGAAGACCACCATCCTCTGTAATACCCTTCTAAGCCCCATTCCTCTTCCTTGGGTTCGGATCTGGTGGTCTGATCTGGTTCTCTTTCGTTGTCAGATCGGCTTCAGATGGGGGAGGTGGTCTCGACCATCCCAAGTTGGTGCTTCCTTCTCTTTGATCCGTAGTTTTTGCTTTTGTTTTCGATGATTGGTATGTGGATTTTGGTGGTTGATATCGACACATTTCTTTCGTTTTTTTGTTCTGATTCAGCGATCGGGTTCAACGTGGAAACCGTGCAGTACAACAATGTTAAGTTTCAAGTTTGGGATCTGGGTATGTTGATACACCTATTCGGCAAAGTAAACTCAATCTTCTGTTGTAAGGTTTTACGGATCCACTGTTGCGTTATATTGCTTCTTCATACATTCCTCGTATAGATTGTTTGATAATTGGATCTCGATTATAATATTGTAGCTCATATTTCCCATGCGATTTCTTCAATAGCTCTTTAATTGTTTAAGTCGTTGCAATTGCCAAGTATAATAGTCTTTTCATGTTTCATTGAGAATGTCATGTATCAAAAGGTTGGCCTATGTGTTGCTTTTTGATGTAACATATGTGGCCTTCTATTTTATTAATATTGTTGATTTTGCTGTTTGATTCTTCCACATATAAGCGATCTTCAACGGAATGTTCAACATCATTAATCCTAAATTTTTATTTCCTATGAATTTGGGATAAAGCAGTGGTGTTGAATCGGATGGTAGGCAGCAGGAATTTGTGTGATAACGTATTTAACAAGTGGACTTGTACAAGACTTGGTCGAGTTGTAACACATCCTTATGGCACAACCAATGAGTTGTAACACATCAATGTAGAAACTAACATTGTTCTCAAGGATACATATTTTCGGTGCTGAAAGCATTTTTTACCAACCAAATCCATTTCTTCCATGGCCTATGAGCTGCATTATACATGTAAATGCATTTTGATGTTGAGGCTTAGGTTTTCAGTTCTAAGGTCTTTTCTCTTTCTCTCTTCATCTATTGGAATTTATTACGATGATTTGTTTATCTACCATGTTGTTTAGGTTCTATCTTGAATTGCTTTTGAGAGCATCCTATCTTTTTTTGAAGTGTTTGCAGTAGTAATTGCACACCTCTTTCAAGCAATGATGTAAACCCCAATTTGTGCCTGGTAAAGATCCAAATATTTTTATGAGAACCTTTTGCTTGCCATCTACCTGATGCTACTTATTGCAGGCAGCCTTTTTCTTTCCTTTGGATAGGCTGTGAAACTAATATGGCACTATGTCTAGACAGGATATTACTCTTTCATGAAAGCTTCTTGGTGTTATGTGGAAAAAAAAACGTTATCTTAATATCAAAATATTTCTATGGAGATGTAACCACTGTACTACTTACAATTAACTGTATCTAAGATGATGACATATGATGGATATCATTATTCAAGCATGTTTGAGCAGCTTTGAAAATTGTGGACTTGTATATTATTAATGCTGTTTAGTTTGATGATGACATACGATGGATATCATTAATGCTGTTTAGTTTGCATGATTAGCTCAAAAGCAGAATTAGTCTAATGAACTTAATCTGTTACAACCTTTCTTTTCGTCGTTTCTAATAAATTTGTCTATATTACTTGGCTTGATATTCACTTCAAGTGTTCTTCTCTGATACAAACTCTATGTTTGCTATAACAGGTGGGCAGACAAGCATTAGGTACTCCTCTATTTCTCAATCTATTATTCCATTATGTCTTGGATCTCTTTTTTCATTTTATCATATGTACAAGATGCGAATGAGTTTATTGCTAGATGCTTATCTTCATATTTCTGAAGGCTTAACTTGGCCATGGGATCTTAACTTTGGGATTTTATTTTAGATTTCTTACCTGAGGCACTTTGGTTGGGACAACTGAAAATGTTCTTTAAACACTAGACCTGTTCAATAAGTGGAACTAATGTTTTAATCTTTTTGTCTCATTATGGAATGATGCAGCTGTGTTGGTAATTCACAAACTTGGATGTCTTCCTTCATTACTTATTCTCAAATATTTAATATATAAACATGTGAACAGGAAAAAAGTTTAAACTAACAAGTTTATCCTGTTTTGTAAATATTTTGGCTGATAAGTTTAAGCTGTTAAATAACAATTCAGTCCTGCATGTTATAACATATTTTAAGAGTTAATATGAAGTCTAAAGCTGTTTTTCTTCTATGCATGTTTCTGTAACAAATCTCCATTTTGGTAGTTGTTGCTCAATTAAAGTCCATGAAGCCTCCAATATGAGGCTTATTTAATGGTGTTAAACACTTGGGTTTAGGAAATTTCAATAGCAGAAATGTACTAGACCTTGGTATGATTCATGATGATTATGAGGCTACTTGGCTTACATGTATTTGTGAATTGAGAAGATAAAAAAATGAGCAAAGTAATTTTAGCAGTTTTTTCAACATAAAAGTTGTGGTGAATCAGTTTTTGAGAATGTCCTTTCATCTGGGTGGGTAACTTACAAATGGTTATTGAAGAAGACTGAAGGCTTTCTACATGTAATTTATGGCATCTGCTACAAAGGTTGCTTTTGTGGAATACATTTCAGGAATTCTCCAATATGGATTAACTGAACTTGGATTTACTCTAGATTTCTGACATCTTATGCCACCCAACCATTTGTATATTTTGATTAAATTGAACTTCCAACTGAAGTCTCCCTAGCATAGATTGCCATGCTAACCTTGCTAGTTGGTGTGTCCGTGCTAACATAAATACTGATATAAGGCATAAATGTCATGGATTTACCATGCAGTATGCACCATATAAATATTGCATTCTAAGTGCATCCTTGTTGGCATGGTCATCATGTTACACTATGTATCCTGTGTGTGCCTGCCCTGAACTCTCACAGGGGTATGTTATGGGTGGTGAGTAATCCTAGTTTTTGGATTACAGCAACTGGTCCCACTTAATTCAAACATTCATGTGGTCAGCGATGGCAATTTTTTGAAATACATTGCGTCTTAGGATGGATTGATCATTGTGCAGGTTGAAAGTAGGACAATTTTGGTGATGATTAAATTTATGCCATCATTGGTTCATTCTGTTACATGTTGCTTTTCCTCAAAAAATTAGTTTACATTCCTTTAAATTGTGTAAGTGCTTTTGTTGAGCCATCTGCACTGTTACAACAAAGAAGTCTAAGATGAATAATTTAGTATGTTTTCTATCAGTGAGTTAAATCATGGGTTGATAGATGTAAAACAATTATCTATATTGTGCTTCTTCAGAAAATTTTTCTTGTCTTATTATGCCAATGTTAAGATTTGTGTTGCATAGAAGCCTTATGAACTACTTTTGGAGGTCATTGAAGATAGAAATGATATTTATCTACCAGTTGTTTTGACTACCAAACTTTTGAGCAAGTGGCAAATTGTTGAGTAGGATAGTTATTATTTTTTTAGTGCCTTATTTGGCGAAAAGGAAGTTATGAGAGCTAAACAGGGTACCTCAGACCGGTAAATCAGTAATAAGTGTTTCTGCTCTATGAATGGTAGAAGTGCATATCGGTGAGACAATGTAGTTTGGAAGAGAAGACAGAAAAGAATTTATTTGTTGTGAGATCTACATTTCAAATTTAAGACATTAAAAAGAAAGATGCACAACATAAGAGAAGGAAAAGGTCAAACTAAGATAAAAATGATATCTATGCATCTTAAGCTAATATAGACCCAGAAAAGTGATGTTGATGGTCAAAGGTCCTAGCCTCTTGATATGGATAAAAAAATAGCTGTAACTGAGTTCCTAACTTCTCATTTTAAGTTCCTAAATTCCTCAAAAAAAGTTTGCATGTGCATATAGGCCATAAGGGTATGAGGCTTATACAAATATGCCACCCGAGATGGTATGCTAATACTATACGTTTTGAGATTTGACATGCCAGTATGGGCATATTGTTGTAACAAAAAGCAATGAAGAAACATTGTTTTAACAAAAAACAAGAAGCATGTGCACAAAGTTCATTTTGTTTTCTCCGATTATGATTCATAAGCAACAACTATAATTTTTTGTATAAGGAGATGAATGCCACTGAGAGCAGCTTAGTAATACATAGCAAGTCTAAGAAATTTAGTAACATAACTTGTTAGTATATCACTTATCTGAACCATAATTTTATGTTCTGGCAAAAAATAGATTGACCATAATTTTGAAGTTAAATTAATTTGCTAGTTTCTGCCAATTCTGATTAGTTTTTACCGAGAGTAATTGGAAGCCCAATTAATTTCTTTTCTAATCTTTGACTTATTTTAAGCTGGTTATCTCAATTTCAGCCGAGACTAAGTTCTAGTAAATTCTGGTAACTGCAGAGTTTTTTGCTTTGATTTTAGGTTCACCTTTTCTGTCTCTGATTGGTATTAGATTAAGGTATTAGTTTTAAGGCTTTACTTGAAGTTTTTGGCAATTTGGTTCCTAGTAAGATTTTTATGAGAATTTACACCAAAGTAAATCAGCAATTATAAGAAATACTTTGGAAATTCATATAAAAAACAAAACAATATAAATATTGCCATAAGTATGCATCACTTTAGAATATTTATCTTCTTGTGATATAACTTAGGTTACTACATACGACCGTAATATTCTCTTGAACAACACATTGTTCTAAATTTTGTACTTCCCTATAACTAATTTTGACTTTTTTGTGTTCTATTTTGTTTTATTTTTTGCCTAAAACTGTTGGGAACCAGTGAAAAACTACAACGAGTTACCAAGGTTGTTGAAATTGAATCTTCAAGGATTATACCAAAACAGAAATCAAGACTTATGTTCGGAAATATGATTTAAACTCCTCTTAGGTCCTGGAGTAGAATACAGCAGTAGTTGAGATGAGATGGATACCAAATAATGGTAATATTATGTAGTATTGCCATTAGCTGAATTGCCTGGATGCTACTGAAAGTCTTCTACTACATACATGCAAATCTAATTCTGTTTCTCTCTCCCCTTTCGTGTAGCATATTTCATGCAATAGAAAATTAATAACTTTTTAATAGCCATATCAGCAATCTATCGATGATTATTTGTCATTTTATTTTCTGCAGACCCTACTGGAGGTGCTACTTTCCAAACACTCAAGCTGTTATATATGTTGTTGATTCCAGCGACACAGACAGACTTGTGACTGCTAAGGATGAATTTCATGCTATCCTGGAGGTCTGTAGCACAAATGTATTCATTTGTTTCTCTTATGTTATGTTCTTTTTAAAACATGTTTGTACCATGTTTGAAAGTAAGATGTTAGTGTTGAAATGTCTACTCACTCTCTTTTATATTTTCAATTAACTTTCTAATTTTTTTGCACAAATTAACTAAATAGTTGCTAATTGTTTATTTGTTTTATAAACTATGATCAAGTTTCCCTTTCTATTTAACTGTATGTTCCACTTTCTCACAATAATGAAGTTCTCAGTATTATATTTTCTTTGCCTAAGAATAGCTGATATGATTATTGTAGGTTGATGTGTATGTCATTCTATTTATTGCTCAGAATCTTTAGCAATATAAATCATATGACAACTTCTGAAGGGGATGTAGCGGAGCATGGTAGAAGGTTTATCTTCTTTGTGTATCACCAGTTCATTTTCTTCCCTGTTTATTGCTTTTCCTGTAAAAGTAAATGGGGGATTAATTTGGATATGAAAATTGGATACAGTTGTTCCCTTGCTATATATCTGCAGGAATCATTGGGGTTGTTTTAATAATACAGTCATATGCCCCAAAAAGAAGCATAAGAATGCTCTTAGTTCAATTTTAGCAGAACCCAAAATAAAAGTGAACATGAATTTGAGGCTCCAAGGTGCTCTGTTCTGTGTTGCTTTGCAACTGTTGATGGAACGTATTTGTTGTTGTGCAAAACATAACACATTGAATTTTCCAGTAGTTTTTTGGTGTATGTAGACACACATAACATTTTATTGACTACTCCATATATATGGCAGGAGGAAGAGCTGAAAAGTGCTGTTGTCCTCGTGTTTGCAAACAAGCAGGTGAAGCTTCTAGGTCACTCAATTAAACTAAGCATTTCTTTTTTGACATGTGAATTTCCAATTGTCTGAGTCATGCATGCATCTCTATCATTGCTTTTTTGGGTTTGTAAATTTCCTTGGTTGGAAGGTTGAAAACTTGCCCTAGTTTTCTCTTGGCCAGATGATATTTCAGTTTGGCAGTTTCTGTGATTGAAGAGTTATGTTTCATCTTCAAGTTAGAAACAAAATAGAAGAAACAAATTGTGTCACATACCATAGGTTTTTTTCTATGTAATACATGTTCATACTTTATATAAGACGTTGAACATTGTGAATGTGAAAACTAAAATCTTCAGACAGAATAGAAGTCACCAAAATATTCAGGATGGCTTGGTTATCTAATTATCTAGTTGAACATATGAGACTTTTAGATACCAAATATGGATACTAGTTTAGGGAGAAGAAAATTGTTTTGATTTGTTTATATTATTTTTCTCGACCATGGTCATTTTGTTTCTTTGCAGGATCTGCCTGGTGCTCTTGATGATGCTGCAATAACAGAAGCCTTGGAATTACACAAAATAAAAAATCGTCAATGGGCAATTTTTAAAACTTCAGCAATAAAAGGAGAAGGGCTTTTTGAGGGGCTGGATTGGTAAGCTCAACTAATCATTTTAAGGTGCTCCCAAATCTTTTCAATTTGAGAATTGAATTAGCGTAAAGCTATCTTCCAATTGTGTGTTTGCCAGCATGGAATTTCAACAAAGAAATTGATGAAGGTCAGTGGTAGCAACCCTAAGGCTTTAAAAGTGGGTGACATGGATGAGACCAAGTTATGTCCATTACCAAAGGCTTTTATTTCTCCAACATATGCATTTTAAACTTCAACTATAATAACTAACTTCAGGAACTGATCATTGACCGATTTTTCGATGAGTTATAAATTGCAGTAGACTATCAGAACAATTTATGTCAAAAGTAAATAATTGGTGCAGGGAACATTATTTGGTGCAGCAGAAAAATAGATATCGAGCCTTTTCTTTTTTATCTTGCCACTCATGTGTAAAATTTGTTGCTATTTGTTATTTTGCTGATCTTAGGATTTAAACTCATCAGTGCATCTCCTTCAGTTTATACTTGTAGTTTAATTTATGTGTACGTCTGCATAGGCCATCTATTTCTTTCAAATGTTTGATCTCAGCCGAGTATGTTAAAAATCCATAGCTAATGTATGACCTTCATATAAACTGATGTTTCATGTTGCAGGCTTAGCAATACACTCAAGTCAGGTGGAGGCTAAACTTTGCTAAAAGCACAACTCATATCCAAGGTCGGGGACAAAAACTTTTTGAACTCTGGAAAACATTCGACACGACACCGAACAATGATATTAAATCTTGCTGAGCGTACAGTAGCCATGAATTTTCCTTATTCAGATCCACTTGAAAAGTTGTGGTTCAAAGATAGAATACATGGTAATTTTAGTTGTTATTATTTGTAAGATTTGTTGCAAGAAATCTTGTTTTATTATCTTTCATACACAAAAGATACGATGCAATTGTCTCTTGGTGTTAAAATTTTCCCAACCAAGAACTTTGTTTGGCGACGTCTACAGCGTTAGATACAGGAGGCAGCAGGAGTGGTTAATTGTCCGACAGCCGTGGTATGTAGATGTCAGCTTTGATATTTATGCTCTAATAAGCACGATTTGAACAATATCTCTCATCCCCTCGTGACTTGACCCAGAGACCTCTGGCGAGGATTACCTGATCCTGTTGCAGAGTGATTCCTGCACGGTTCTCTGTGAGTTCTCGTTTTCTTCTTCTTATTATTTAACCATGGTTCATAATAATTATTTCGATCTCTAGCATATTCCCGATAGTAATAAAGTGAGAAAACTGGCCTCCAATGACTTATTATAGTCATCGTTTTAGAGAGTGCTGCACTTAGGTAAGGATAAGCAGCCGGTAGGTAGAGATTAAGAAAGATTAAAGAATGCAGTTTTGTTCATTCCCTAATAGACTAAAGTGATAACTAACTGAACTCCAACATGTCATTTGCTTTTCTTGTGATGCGATCGTGAGGTTCTTGCTCGTACTCATTATGGTCGTACCTGGCACCCCATTGCAATAGGAGACTTTAATTGAATATAGGATGGGTTCACATAAGAACAGATAGAAATAGATAGTCATGTTTGGGTTCATATTGGATGCAAACTAAATATATGTTGATAAATCAGGATATATCGAGTACTCGCGTCTATCCAATCTGTTTCAATCTTGTTTAAGTACTTCTTATTTGAGTGAGATGGATTTGGATGGAATTCATGAATATTCTGCTTTATAGAAGAAAAAATATCTTGAGCTGCTCTACCCATTCAGATCACGACCTAAAGTCAGGCATAAGGCTCGAGCTAGTTTTCCATCTCCTTGGAAGGACAAATTTTATTGAGCTTGTCACACACAGGCTCGAATTGTTTATACATGGTTAACTGTCGTCACGGAATCATCTCTCGTGTGGTTTATAGTTGATCGATTCTTCGAGAAAGTCAAGTTCATTGCTGACCGTCATATATAATATGTTGCCACTTATTACCATCTATCGTTGTCTTGTGTTTTATTAATTATCATCGCTTCCCGTTCTCCATGGATAGTCCAACAAAAGACTAGAACTTGCAAGACACCCAGAAAGTCTGAAACGTCACGAAACCTTTTTACGTCATGCATGGGATTTTTCAACTTTCGTACCAAGAAAGATACCAACGAAGTTGAAATGCAATTATTTTCTTTTAAAGATCATTATTTTGATCAATATAGCCTAACCATAGAAAGAGACTGAATTTAATCCAAAGATTTTTCTTGCAGGCGTGGTCTTGATAAGCAAGATTTCAACACGGAGCCATCTACTTATCCCATCACAGTGATAGCTGCTAGATTTTTTAAGCTACATGAGGAAATATTACAATATCACATGGTATTGATAGGGAGCATCATACCAAACACAAATAACATCATTTCATTTCTAATTAGTAAGATTTTTCTCAACTACAAACACAAATAACATCATTTCATTTCTAATTAGTAAGATTTTTCTCAACGACAGTAACTATGATCTCGCAGTCATCGCTGTTGCTACGACACCCTCTCTTTTTCTTTACAGTGATTCGCTGCTGGCCGCCCCTTTCCCATACATTGCAACTCCATTCAACTAGAGAACCAGAGGCTTTGAGGACGGATCCAATCTCTGCTTCGATGAAGTAGTAGAAAAGAGCCCTGTGCTTCCGCTCATCCATTATGACGTAGCTCGAGAACTGCTGGAAGCTGACTTGAGGTTGGCCAGGCAGCTTGATGATCCTGTTTGGGTGGGATAGATTGGAGGAGGAGCAAATCTGAAGTAGAGCAGCAACCATGACCACGACCCTCCATGCCATAGAATGCATGTTTCTGGAGCCACCACTAGGCACAAACTAAACGAGTACAGCTCTAATCGAAGAGAGTGTGAAGCTTGCATGGAAGAAACAAAGCCCCACGTAGTCAATCTAGAAGAAACTCTTTCGCGCTATCCGATGTCACCCAGCTTCCAGTTTTCTCCTCCCTACGTCCGCGTATTTTCTTCTCCTACTTGAGTCGACGACTTTCTTGCGGCCACCTGCTTCGACAGCCTGCTCCTGCAGTCGATGAGTCGCGCACGCATCTCACAGATTCTTCCCCTTCTCATCTCGATCGACAATGACCGCAGCTTCCTCCCCCTCTTCTCCTCCTCCGACATCGGTCGATCTTCCTCATCGCATGATCGCAGGAGGCGATTCCCACCGTTACTTTTCCAACAGTGGTTGTTTTCCCAACGGTGACTACAACACTTCTCTGGCGAACGATAGCTGTCTTCCCCTGCTGCCGCGACATGTCTCTGCCCTCATCCTCCCGGATCGATGAGTAGCTTCACCGCTTCTTGAAGACTGGCACCCTCCCCTTCGTCGTCACCAACAAGGGCGTTGGGCACGCCGTCTCCTACCGCAGAGTACCGCCTCGGCAACTACTTCCCCTAAACTCCTCCTCCGCCTCGTCGAGCAGCATTCGGAACTGGTTGATGCACTTGGTGCAGACCACAAACCGCTTCCTCTCCGGCTCGACGTGCACTATGGCATTTGAAGCTGCAATCTCTCACACAACTACAGATCTCTCATAAATCTGCGACAAGAACTACAGATCTCTCTTGAGCGGTCTTCGAAACCTTCGACCCACACTAGTTGAGGCAATGATATGCATCGATCGTAGCCGTTGTCGCCTATTGTGAACTGTTGCCTCGTCGTCAACTGCCACAAGCATAGCTCGCAGCAGAACAGACCTGCTCTTCCAGGCCACGCCTTCAGCTCACTTGAACTTGTACGACATCTCGGCTTCGAATCTTCCTCCTTCGCGTCCTCACTATCCAGCTTTTCAACAGCATATCGAGGCTTTGCTCCACCAAGCCATCTTGGACGTCAAGAACTTTCATTCCCTTGCTGCCCATCACTGTCATCGCTGCTAAGCAACGAATAACGATTCTTCCTCACCGGAGACAGTTATCTTGACGTTGACAATTTTCTAATCTCCTATTTGGCTATGATCTATTAGGCTACATTGATGACTCTCTCCGTTATCCACCAGCTATGCTAACATCCCAGGAGCACCAAATCCAATACCAAATCTGGACCACAAACTATGGTTACAGCAAGATCATCTCATCCTCCAAGCAATTCAAGCCTCAGTCGTTGGATCTCTTGCCCCACTCATATCTTCATGTAACACTACTGTTGAAGCTTGGTGCAAGTTGCAAACCACCTTGGTAAATCATTTATGTACTCACAAACTCAATCTCTTATCCAGCCTCATGAAAACAAAATAAGAGGGAAGTACTACTAATGAATATCTACAAAATATAAAAGTTATCATCGATAACTTGGCCTTGATAGGTCATTCCATCAGTGATGAAGAAATCATTGTCCACTCCCTTAAAGGCATAGGGGACGAGTATAAGGAACTGATAATAGTAATACGGGCACATGACTCACCAATGTCATTCGAAGAACTCTACGACAAGTTAACTGACTTTGAGATATGTCTCAAGCGAGAGGTCAAATTGCCAAGATCATCCATCACATCTCAAGTCAGTCAAAAATCCAAAATGAGGGGCAACCAATATAACAAGACTGTCAACAAATGTTTGACCAAGATGCCTCCTGAACTTACGAGCTCTAAACAAACCATCCCTCCTCCACAACATCAACATTTTAGTCACAACTATTAAGACGGCTACTTCAATTATCTTAGCCTTGGTGTCCTGAACATCCAAGTCAACAAAAAGTTGTTTGCCAATTGTGTGACAAAGTCAGACACTCTGTAAAAGTCTATCGATCTCGACCCAAACTTCCTCCTCCATCACATTGGCCCTAAGTAAATCTCACGACTACTCTGAATACCAGTCAACACAATTAGATTGTAGACTCTAGCGCATCTCATCACCTCTGATCTACATAACTTGTCCATCCACAATAACTATGACGAAAACGAAGATATCATCATCGGTGACGGTAAAAGAATTCTCATTACTCGTACTAGTTTCATAATACGTAATTCACATAACACAACTTTCGTACTCGATGGTATTTTGTGTGCACCTCACATCAAACGAAATCTCAATTTCGTTTTTCAATTCTACAAACAAAATAATACCTTAATTGAATTCTTTCCTAACTCATTTCTTATTAAGGATTTGAGCATGGGGGCATCATTGGTCCGTTGCTAGATATAAAGCATGTCTAGTGGCCAAAAGGTTTCATCAATGTCTTGGTGTTGACTTCATAGAGCCATTTAGTCTTGTTGTTAAACCCACAACAATCCAACTTATTTTGAGTTTGGTCATCTCAAAAGGCTGACATTTATGATAACTTAGATATAAAGCATGTCTAGTGGCCAAAAGGTTTCATCAATGTCTTGGTGTTGACTTCATAGAGCCATTTAGTCTTGTTGTTAAACCCACAACAATCCAACTTATTTTGAGTTTGGTCATCTCAAAAGGCTGACATTTACGATAACTCGATGTTAACAATGCCTTTTTACAGGGAACTCTAACTGAAGATGTCTTTATACAGCAACCTCCTGGCTTTATCCACCCTCAGTATCCAAGGCATATTTGTAAACTACAAAAAGCTATTTATGAACTTCGTTAAGCTCCAAGAGTCTAATACACCGAACTTGGCTCATTTTTGACATCAAATAGCTTCATCTACTCCAAGTCTAATATCTTGCTATTTCTCCGTCACCAAAGTAGCAATACAATATATCTTCAAATATATGTGGATGATATTATTGTCACGAGCAACAATCCTTTGGAAATCAAGGCATTCCTCAGGCATTTGGCAAATTGTTTCTCCCTCAAAGATCTAGGAACCTTAAGTTACTTTTTGGGAGTGGAAGTCACATACACGTATTCAGGACTCTTCCTATCACAAAGAAAGTATATTCAAGATATGTTATCAAAGACGAACATGCAGGACGCAAAAGCGGTTATAACTCTTCTGTTTACTAGCGAGTCACTCAAATTATACGATGAAAGCCCTACTACGGACCCAACTCAATATCGCAAAGTACTTGGCTCCTTACAGTACTTATCTCTCATGCATCCAGATATCTTATTTGTGGTCAATAAATTATCACAATTAATGCATTGGACATCTACTATGCATTGGTCTATAGTTAAACGAATCTTGCGATATCTTCACAGGACTATTAATCATGGCCTATTTTTTTGCAAACACTCCCTCATTCATCTCCATGCCTTTATTGATGCTGATTGGGTACGGAATTTTGATGACAGAACATCCACGTTGAGGTATATTATCTTCCTTGGAGCTAATCCAATCAGTTGGAGTTTTAAGAAACAAAAGACAATTGCATGATCTACAACTGAAGTTGAATACCATGCCATTGTAACCATTGCTGTAGAACTCAATTGGGTCACAAATCTATTCAAGGAACTTGACATCAACTCTATCTCTAGTTCTACAATATATTGTGACAATGTGACACTTACCAATGCACCAATCTAGTATTCCACTCATATATGAAACACATTGACTTTCACTTCGTGTGAGAATAAGTTGTCAGACATCAACTACGTATTTCTCACATACATACGATTGATCAATTAGCAAACTCACTCACGAAGCCTCTCACCCACAAATCATTTTCATTGCATCGATCCAAGATTGACATCATTGACAAGAGCACTGTCTTACGAGGGCATAAAAGCAGCTAAGATTTTCCTTGATAACAATTAAGATTTTTCAAACTACATGAGAAAATATCACAGCTCTGTTGAGGGAAATCCTCTCTCATAATGTGTATAAATAAAGAGCACTATATCAAACACAAATAACATCTTCTTTATTTCATTTCTAACACCTAGGAGATGTTTTAATAATCGTCTATTTATCAAATTTAAGTTTATAAAATATTATTGATGTCTTGTTCAACCCGGCGTGTTCCAAACTCGCATGCAAAGAATTGGTCAATGTGTCTCTGAGATGTAAATGTTATGCTCTTGAGATATCACCTACATAAAAATTGGGGTTATAATAGGTTTTTCGATTCGATCCCTCCAATGCTCAGGTTAGTAATATGAAGTTCTTAAATGTGGGTTCGAATCATTCGAAAAGAAGAGTTCTCTCCTGTTCGAAATATATTTTTATACCAATAAAGTTTTTGTTTATATTGCTTTCCTTGTCTTAATGAATAAGAAGGAAGTTTATATTTTCTTGCTTTAAATCTTCGTCCACATAGATAAATGGGTCCATGTAGATATATGGGTGGAGGGTGATTTGGACAACAAATGACAACCACGTGTTGATTGATGAAAGATTCCTTATCAATAAACATAAGAGGTATTCATGTATTAGGTGTGTAACAATTTTAATAATAAGACTGACAACATGTATTCATGTAGTTAATTATTTAAGAATGACTACATGGATTTTTAGTCATCATTGAGATATATAAAAAGTCATATATTTAGTCAGATTAAAAATATTTATATTTTTATAATATTATTAAAATATTATTAATTTTTTTTCACCTTTCTTTATAGTATTAATGTTAATCATTTCACTTCTTTTAGGTGTAAGCACTTGCCAATATTATCTTAAATAATTTTTTATTTTATCATTTATTGATATGATATCTAATTATTCATAAATATTTTTTTATCTTTCTTAGCAACTCTGCTTAACATTTTTATCTAAACAATATAAACTCTTTGTATATATTATTTTTTATTATTCAATACTCAAATCTATAATTTTTTTGTATGTGTAACTATTAAATCATAATTTGAATGTATCATCCAAATGTTGTGAACGAAATCTGAGATTCCTTGGACTTTAAACTTATTTTGTGATATATAAACTCCATTAAACAATTTTGAAGACTATAGTTTATGGAGCTTATTGTTTAGAGTCTTCTTTTTTACTATTCACAATCTTTTAAAAAATAATAAAATAATATTTTATTTTATTTATTTTTATTTTTCTCTTTTTTTCTTTTTCACCGGTGCATGTTGATGTAGCCATCGACTCTCCTTATCTCCTATCTTCAATTCATCCCATTTTATTATTTATTTTTTTATTTTTTTATATTATCTTTGATAATTAGAAAAAAGAGGAGAAGAAGACAGAAGTAAAAAAAGAAAAAGAGAAGAAAGAAAAAAGTTATAGATGAGGATTGAAGATTTTATTAGAATTGAGTTATAAATTAAGATCATATATATCTATTTATAAAGGGATAAATTAGAAATATTAAACAATATTAACATGAGGTAGTAAATAACCAAAAAGAGATTGTAAATAATAATCTTCTAATTATATATATATATATATATATATATATATACTTTTAATTAAATTTTACTAAAAAAAACCACGAACCTTCATAAGTAAAAGAATCATGAGCCTTGGGTTTAGAAAGGTATTAGATGAAGATCTATCCAATCCTAGAAAATCTCTAAAATGCAAACAAAATCTAAATATGGACAACCGATTCCATGTTGAGTTTACGAGAGGATCCAACATCTGAGCTCTTAATTCATGGTGAAGATGCCTAAATAGTCGATAATGATGCTTAGCGTTCGTGGTTATCGATGTTCATTGGTTGCTGAGACGATGCTGATTAGTTCTTGAACGTGTGGTGATGAGAGTGAATACATTTCTATTTGCCTCATATTTCATGCAACATATATAGGTTTTACTTAAATCGTCCATCCCTTCATCAGTATATGATCGTGTCCCATCCGTGAACTAGATCAAGAGATACAATGACAACCTTCTACTCGTAACAGAACTAAGCACACCATTTGTCATCTCAACCTGTTTTTTTTCTAGATGTATTATGCTAGTATTTGATCTTCTTATATAGTTAAAGCTGATCAAACTTGATCAAATCCAATCGAATGTCACTAAAGAAGAAACAAAAACATAGAAGGTTCCAGAACTAACAACGCTTGTCAAGATTGATGGCGGCGGATCTACATCAACCAAGATACGTGCTTCACACATGAGAAAGCAGCCCGCCATGAAACTACTCGATGGCATTAGAGAAAGAGATCGGGGATATCATTGTCATTTTACTATGTAGTTCTCTCTCTCTCTCTGGGCCTTTCGGCTTTTATTGCTGGGTTGGCTGTGATGCGGCCAAATGCTCGTCTGACTCGATCGTCCCAGGTTGTCTGTACAGCCCTACAATACTGCAGCCTTTTGGAAATTTGAAGTGCCATTACCGTGATATCAAACGACTCCGAATCTGGCACGGGATCTCGTGCCCTTCGTATGATTGTGACTAGTCGTGATTGTTGCCAACGTGTGCACGGCTGAAGGCGCAGGAAGGCAGGCAAGCAGCAGTTATTATAATGCTAATAAACAGTAGTTCAATGACACGTAGCCGACATGGTTCTCTTAGAGTACTGGCAGCTACGTGAAAGGCTTGAATATTTTAAAGCCTAGGCAAACCCTCTACCCACACTTGCGACGAACACGTGGCACGAACTGAGCACGACGGAAAGCCAGGGTCGGCGGGGCCGAAACATCCTATCCCTCGAATGCAAATCGAAGGGAGGAGGATGAGCGGTCGCGTTGACAACAGCGTCCGAGACATGATGGACAATCATCGCGTGCCGCGTGTGGTCCCCACGTCCCACTACTCCCGGACCAATAAAACCGCGGGCCCCACCGACTTTTCGACCTCCCAGGATCGCCTGGCGAACCGCCGTCCCACGGTTCTCCGATCCGTCCACTAACCTGCTCCCTTCGCATGTCCGGATGACACGCGGCGGTCCGAGCAACCCGGAATTTGCAGTCCCCCGGTGTAGCGGATCGGCGTAGCGGGAGGGGTGACGGCAGCCCAGTCGTCAGACTGCAAGATGAACTGTCGGTTTTGCCCTTCGTTGTCCCGTGTTCCGCAGGTGGGCAGGGGTCAACAATCAGACTCGTAGGGATTGATGGGGGCTTGGCAAGGTCTTAAGCGAATCAAAATTAAATGGATTACTCTACGCATCGGGAGGCAATCAATTCGAGCCACAAGCTCGATATCTAACTCCTCGCACCTTTTCGAGCACACAGACGCACCTAACACTCGATTCCACGAAGCTAATCTAAATAGTAAATATCTCACAGAAATTTCTATTTCGTAGCAGAGACAGGTTGGGGTGGATTCGAGGCTTCGGCTTGCTACCCTTCCGGGGGTGAACACAGTCTTAACGATCTCACAGCGACCTGAATCAATGTTTAAATGAATAACTGGTGTTTTAATCCGTTTATTTATGATAAAAACAAAAAAAAATTGAAGTCCCTAATAGTTACCCTGACTCCCAACCGCACCTAAACAGGGTGAGGAGAAGATACGACAGAGGTAGGGCCCGGGGGCGGCCAACCCCCACGTGACGGGTCCGCGTCTCCTCCAATATCGACGCCTATAAAGGTTTGCTATTGTTTTACACGGCCTTCCAGACGCCACGTGTACTACGGGTACTCATCACCAGCCCCACCATCCCAGCGTATCTTGAGCGACTTATCGCGTCCCAGGAAATCTACCCACTTTGCTAAAGGACGATTGGAGTGGGACCCATTCCTGATGGCCAATTCTTAACTCGGTGTATGATGATCAATCGACGTCGCTGTCTCTTCTTTTCTTCTCACCCCTAGAAGATATAGGACTCCCCCGAGCGCTGCTTCGTCTTCCCCTCTTTTTAAACTACATAGCCACGAAGCGGAAGCCCAAGAGCTCAAGGGAAGAAGATTGAGAGGGACAAGAGAAGAAGAGAAGAGAAGAGCAGCGAAGAGAGGGAGAGATGGCGAGAGTGGCGGAGGGGAAGGGAGGATACTGGGCGGGATTGGAAGGGCGGCGGTGCGACTCGTGCAAGGGAGCGGCCGCGCTGCTGTACTGCGGCGCGGACGCGGCCTACCTGTGCAGGGAGTGCGACGCGCAGGTGCACGGAGCGAGTCTGCTCGCTCTGCACCACGAGCGCGTGTGGGTCTGCGACGTGTGCGAACAGGCGCCCGCCGCCTTCACCTGCAAGGCCGACGTCGCTGCGCTCTGCGTCGCCTGTGACGCCGACATCCACTCCGCCAACCCCCTCGCTCGCCGACACGAGCGCATCCCCATCGTTCCCTTCCTCGAGCCCCTCAAGCCCTCCACGACCTCGGCCGCCGCGTTCCTCCTCGGCAACGAGAAGGATGAGGAGAAGGAGAACGACGCGACCTCCTGGCTCCTCCCGAACCCCGGTCATACGCACCCCAAGGGTTTGATAGGGGCGCCGGAGATCAAATCTACTGAGTTCTACTTCTCGGACGTGAATCCGTACCTCGATCTGGAGTCCAGCACTAAGATGGACGCCGGATTCTACCAGGCGGACAGCGTCGTTCCCGTCCACGCCAAGGCCTCCGGCTTCGACGGTGGTGCTCCGCCGCCTCCCTCGTTCTTCCCGACCGATGGCCCCATCGAGCTCGACGGCGCCCCGTCCAAGCCCTCCTACGGCTCCTACACCACCCACTCCATGAGCCACAGTGTAAGTCCACGTGAAACCCTAGGATCTAGAAATCCTCTTGACATTAATCTATGTTATCTTGGCTGATTCCTCGTTTGGATCGGATCAGGTGTCGTCGTCGGAGGCGGCAGTGGTGCCGGATGGCATCGGGAACGGTGCGGCGCCGACCGATCGGGAGGCGAGGGTGATGAGGTACCGGGAGAAGAGGAAGAGCCGGCGTTTCGAGAAGACGATCCGGTACGCGTCGCGGAAGGCCTACGCGGAGACGCGGCCGCGGATCAAGGGCCGGTTCGCTAAGCGATCGGAGATCGAGGCGAAGCTCGACCGCCTCTACCCCTCCTCCGCCGCGGCGGCGTTCATGGTGGACGCCGGCTACGACGTCGTGCCCTCCTTATGAGAGAGCCCTCCTTTCTGCTCTGTAACGATATGTGATAGCGCTCGTCGATGCGCTCTCGATTTAACTTCTCGGAATCGTATATATATATATATATATAGTGTAAGAATAAGCTACGGGCGGGCTCTTTTTATGCCCTGGACACGAATCTCGATGCATGATTTAGGTTTCTCTCTTCACCTTTAGTTTCCTCCTTTGGAGCCCTCTTTTGGCCTACTGAAATCTCTCTGCTGAGCTCGCCCACTGCTGCTGTGGAGTAGAATATGGGAACACAGAATAGATGTTGCCTATTGAAGTCTCTCTGTTGAGCTCCTCCACTGCTGCTGTGGAATAGAGTATGGGAACACAGAATCATGATGCTGTGGTCTCACTCTCACCTGTGTTTGGTATTGTTTCAAGTTTATATCATGGCACAGGCATTGTACCATTTTTTGTTGCATGGTGACGCACAAGATAGAGAACCTATGTAGCAGAGCTTAAATGGTGAAGTCTTCCTCTTTCTGCATGCTGAGTTTTGTGCAATTCCTTGACAGGTTGAACTGCATATAATTAATTGTCAATCTCTCTATAACTGAGCATCAAGGACTACAATGATTGTTGACAACAGATGTCTAGTGAGTGAGGTAACAATTTGCAGCTGAGTGAGGTAACAACAGGAAGTGCTCATCTCTGCAGCTGATGCTTGTTGACATTCTTACCTTCAAGCTTTTGTTCAGCCACTTCAGCTATTTCCTGATCAAGAATCTGCTCTGCAAGCATTTCCTCAACTTAGCAGAGCTGAAATCAGATTGCCTGTTGCTGGCTGGGTTGGTGACTTGAATTCATGTTGATGTCCCTTTTTGTTTCCCTTAAACTTACTTGTTCAGAATATTGATTCCTTCCTAATGGTCAAAATGGTTATGTAAGCTCTTCAAATCTCAGTATGCAAGTTGAAAGGTTACCAAGATTTAAGTTCTTCAAATTTGCAGAGAGTCAAGTCAGTCTATTGTTTGGGAGGTCAATTCCTCAACTCCAAAATCTGATGTCTCCATTTCAGAACCAAATCAAGAATGCTTTGGACAAGAGAGAATTATGTTTACAAGATTGGACTAAGAACAACGCTAGCTAAGATTTTGGGATTAGTGGTATCCCAATTAAAATCCTATAATGAGATCAAATATTATAACATCAGCATTTGGGAAGACAATGATCAGTCTCTATTCACTTGAGGGACTGGTAAATATGTCATCCATAAGTACACAGAGATTGAGGCCAAGCATTTCCCATGTCAATTGAGCCTGTCATGTGGATTGCTTGGCCTGGCCTGGCCTGGCCTGGATTGTGACCACACTTGGAAGAAGAGGTTATGGGCGTCAATGAACCTCCATAATCCACTTAATAGATCCAAATTCATAATACAAGAAAAAGGGATTTTATACATGTATCCATCCTTACAGTGTATGAAATTAATATATTTGTCATACATATATCACATACCTCATTATCGTTAACATCCATCTAAAAAATTCAAATTAACTTACTGTTTTGACCGATATTGTTATTAATTTTATTTCAGTTGAAAAATATATAAATTTATTAAAAATCATCATATATAGATTCATTAAAAATACACTTAAATATATGTTATATAGATTTATCGATTTCTGATTGTCGATTAGGTCCTATATTTTTCTTCGTAACATTTGAGTTTGTATCCTAACAACTAATATTACAAATTATGGTACATCTTTTTATTAATTACTTTTTATATTCTAATATTACTTTTACATGTCTCAATAATAATAAAAGATCCGTATAGTCGACCCCATATATTAGAACTTTCGATTTTATTATTGTGATTATACTTTTCACATTACTTCACAACATGCATTTTATCATATATGGCCATGGCATGCGACTCCAAAATAGATCAATATTTTTTCCTATCGTCCAATAATTTATAACTATTTTAATAATTCTAACATACAAAATCATTATAAAAAAAAAAGAATCTATGTTGTTTGAACAACCAATCAGGAGATCTATTAAAATGATTTGTATTGTATAGTTGATAGATTTCATGTTCGATACAGTATTATATACACAAGGATTTGAGAGAGAATTACTATAAGACTCAATTTCGAACTGTAATAGATCTCCTGATTGGTTGTTCAAACGTTTTCTCTCCAAATATTCCATTTTGTTTACCTTCATAAATTCTACCCTTTATTCTTCTCACCAGCCGTATCAACTTTTCCTCAGTCGTCGAGTCCAAACAAAGCAATCCTGTAGTGGCCCTGTCAACCCTTTATATCGTGTTGCTTTCTCCGGCCACGGGCCCTTTTCATTCTCTGTCTTCTCCGTTGAGCTTCCTTCTTCTGTGAGAAAGCTTTGACCCTTCAATGAAGACTTCATCTATTAGTTCCTCTTGACTTCTTTCCTTGTCCTCAGTAGTACTACTACTTCCATGGCTCTCTCTCTCTCTCTCTCTTTGTTGCTTGCAAGCAGAGGGCGACTCCCCATCGCCTTGCTGTCGGCCACATTCTTCACTTTCTCTTCACCTCCAACCCTTCAATATCTAGTAGATAGCCTTTATTCAATCATGTATAGCACCACATCTTGCTCATACATATTCAATCATGTATAGCACCACATCTTGCTCGTACACTTAGCTTCTTCGAAATCCAATTGTAATATGTATGACTCACATCTTATAGATGATTAAGAGCCTTAACATCGGACCTGATGTACTAAACCTTAAAATAATTTCTTTTGATAATTTTTTGCACATAAACACTACTACATATTTATCTAACACCAAGAAGAAATTAAAATTTTGTTCTATAAGTTTTATACCTAAAATATTGGTGTGGAGACGCTATCTCAAGTTATTTATCGAAAGTTGAAGAATTTAAAACCTCTTCTTATAAATATGTTCCATGAGCACTCAATTAGCCTGCCATCAGCAAGTCTTAGGGAAGAAGAAATATGTTGCACTGAGTTGAAATGTAGTTGAGCAGACCATCAGCCATGGCTGTCGATACATTTACTTCATAATCGAGCCAAGCAACTCTGGCTTCACTTTGACAAACAAGTCTCAATAATTAAGGTACCAAAACCATATTGATGTGACAATATATTCCATATGCTGCTTCTCTCATTTCTTCCAGGTTCGGATGAGACAGTGGTCACTGCAGGCTGCTGATTCCTGTCACCCGATAAGGCTCCTTCAAATCCTCAGATATAGTGTTCTTGGCACAATAATATATTCTCTTATGATAACTTATATACATAGTTTGTGGGGGAAAAGATACTTTGAGACTTTTGATCCATTTCTTTGATTCCTGTATGCCTTGGTGTAATCATGCACCTATTATTCTCATGGGATCAGCATCATGAGACTCTAAAAGTCTGAAGTATATCTGAATGCAGATCAAGATTTTATTCATAGAATTATTTAATGTGGGTGGAGAACAAACATTGGTATGCCTTGATATCAGTGAAATGGATCATAAGGGTGTTTGAGATTAAAACTTTGCTTGATAGATAGCACTACTGTTCCTGAATTGCCATGGTGCATGCACCTGTCTTTGTTAGAGAAAAGAGGATTCTTTTAGGATGGCCCATGGCATGTTCTTGATCAAAATGGGAGAAAGAACTACTTTTTCCTCCTCTTTTCTGTATTGTCTCTTCTGCAATGCAATGAAACTATGGGCACTTGTTTTCTCTACCATCTTTTCTGCCATGGAGTATGATCATTGGAGCAAGTGATGGATCCCTGAATGAAATAGAAGAACTGATGTTAGTTTCCACCTGTTGTTTGCATCCAAATAACTATTCTTCTTACTTCAATAATCAGATGATCATATGCTTTCTTTTGGTAATTTCTAACTTAAGTATCGAAGAAGTATTTATTGTTCGAGATTTTATGGGCACTATTTCAATCATATACATGTGATTGTATCTCCAACCTCTTCCACTAGAAAATCCAACATCAACTGTTGCATTGCTCTCAGTTAAACAAACAGGAGGAATCTATGTACTCAAATGAAGAAGAGAGAAAATTTGGAGCATGAAGCTTTGTTCCATGGATGTCTTCAAGGTAAAACATAATGTCAAGTGGTCATGCTGTCATCTCATCTAAAAAGCTCTTGAGCTGGTTGCACAACAAGCTTGGACTGGAGTGTGTCCTGCATCTCATCAACACACCTACTTCTTCGAGGTCTTCTTTTCGACACTAATCAGTAGAAGTGACCTCCAGGTTTTTAATACACAGCTCTTCTGCTGCTGCTGATGATGATGATGATTCTTCCAAGTCTATTGTTCATTAGTAATCAGTAGCAGCAACTCTCACCCCCACATTAGAAGCCTAATTTGCACTTTTTTTGCTGTTTAACACTAAAAATAGTTGCTTGCTCTGCTGGATTTGGTAGAGAGAGCGAATTAAACAACTGATTCAGAGGATACAGCACAACTCGAGAATTTGTGTTTGTTTGACACAGATAAAGACTCTAATTTTTTGCTTTTAAAATAATACAAAATTTATGAAAAAAAAGAGAGGAAAAATTATGATTAGTTGCTGCAGGATTCGGGTGCCGTCACCTGCGGTGAGGTAACCCCACCATGCGCCGCGGCGTTACTGGAGTCGTCGCTTTTAGGCGCGACGGTCACGGCGCAGCTGGCGATGGGAGTGGCGAGGAAGGTGGGCATGCAGTCGCCGGCCATGATGACGACGATGCCCTCCTCGAAGAAAAGCGGGGGCTTGGCGGCGTCGCCCGGGCCACACGAGGCCTCTCCGTCAGCGTCGCGGTTGTCGGCGTCTTCGACTGAGTCGAGGTAGCCGGAGAACTTCCAGTAGGAGCAGGCGAGGATGAGAAGGGCGAAGGCGATGAGGCCCATCATCGCCGCCAGCCCGCCGAAGAGGTATGGAACCGGCGAGTGCCATGCCGAGTGCGACACGCTCGATGCGCCTGCCAACGGCGACGTAGCAGCGGCGCCGCTGCTTGTGTTCAACCCGACTCCTGGCCTCATTACGTATCTATACACTCCTTTATGCTTCCTCGTACAGAGAGAGAGAGATATGCTCTTGGGAATGAGGAAAGGGCCGAAGGGGGGTACTTATAATGATAGTCGAGCAATATATATATACATATATATATACATATATATATATAATGATAAAATCTAAACATATATTCCCCATGATTTCAAATTAGTATCTGCCCTTTTGGTATCAATACTTCTTCACGTGTAGAGATGTAATTGGGTGCTATTAGGTGTGTTCTTATCCAAAAAAGGGCCCCACAGCTATATATAATATGCATGGCAAATCTTACTCAGGTCTAGTGACAATTGCACTAACTCAAAGCTAATGAAAAACTCTTTGAGCTACAAGAGTGAGGAGGAATCCATGAGGTAGGAGGACATTTACCAACTCCTCCTTGTGATATAATACTTGACTAGGGAGCACCAAACAAGTTTCAATCTGTATTTCCAGAAGCCATGAGTGACTTCACACCCTTCAATGATTCTGGTTATTTAGGCTTTTGGGGGCATTCACATGAGATGAGGTGACAGAAAGGGTGATGGACTCCACTCATGATATCTTCAATAGGTGAATGAAAGAGCAAGCCCATGGTTTTGGTGTTCTAATGCCTCTGGGGATAGATAACATCTGGCTTTTTCTTCTCAATTTGAGGGATTATATTTTCATTTCATGTTAAGTGATAGTCATTGATACTGATAATCCTAGCTCGAGAGATCATTTAGCCTCACTTTTTCAACTTTGATCTTTAACAAGTTTATTTTTGAAGTGGTGGTAAGCTTTCATTATCTCGTCTCTTTTATACGAGGTATACGTTGAGAAGATTTTCTAATGAGATTTTTTTGACACATAAATAAAAAAATCTTATGACACTTTAGAATAAAATGGAGAGGATGTTTTCTCCTTTTATAATCCAAGTTTTCTAACCATAAAATAAATATCCTCTAAATAAAAAAAATATTCTTCTAATTGTTAGTTGATTTAGTTGTCAATTGTTGAAAGCAAACATTCATCCTATCATTAAGAAAATATTAATATATGATATAAATACTAAAAGATAATTTTATAAAAAAAATCTTATATTATTAAGGATCGGACGAATCGTTGAATTATATTAGGTCAATAATTTCATGGATATACTCACAGTATAATTTAAAACACTAATATGATATGAGACTTTGAAAGATGCATGAAAGAGTGAGTCCTTACTTTTCACATTGCAAGATTAAAAGTTAAATTATTTTATACCGTCAAAAATTAAAAAGTGGGAGGTTTAAATTTTATATTTCGCATGTTAATCGTGATCGGTTTGACTCAAAAGCTTAACATTGTATTCTCTGGGTTGAATAGTCTAAACTTTAAGACAATCTTATGGTAAGAAAAAGAAGAAGAAATATAGATATTTCCTTATGGATAGATATAGTCTATGATTTTTTTTCCTTGTGTGTTCTTCACATTTACATAGTCATCTATCTTTCCCGTTATCATAATTACCTTCTCTCTCTCTCTCTCTCTCTCTCTCTAGAGAGAGAGAGAGAGAGAGAGAGAAAAGATCCTGTATCAAGACCTGGACTAAGAACTCAGAGTAGTCTTCCACTTTGGATTAATCAACTCATCATTCTGGAAGCTGAAGAAATGAAGTCGTGATTTCGTTGTTTTGGCAACTTTGGTAGACCGACTGCGTTTAGCTTTGTCTCTATTATTTGACTATCTGAGCATCTCTTTTGGATAAAAGAAGCTCAAAGTGGGAATTTTACAGCAAACCAGTCGTGTAATGCAAGTTTTACCTTTGCAATATTTTAACGTGAAGAACGTAACACATGAAACGACTGCTGACATCTACTATTACTGTTCTTAGTCTACCTCTTAATATTCTACATCTATTACTCGGACGTGTATGTCCGAGTCAAATCCATTCTAACATATGTAAGATTGGATATATAAGTTGAAATTATTCTTAGTTTTTTTAATTCTTTATCATCGTATTCATAATAGAAAATAATATATTTTATTTTCTTGGATGAATTTTTATAGAACGATAAATGAATTCGATACATCATCATCGAACCAATAATATTATAGAACGATAGGAGTCACCTCCGGCCCCGCCCTACGGTGAGGTGGGTAAGATACACCGAAGAGAGGCACCGGCGTTCCCGTTTCCTTCTCCTTGGACTGCGACGGTTGCTCTCTCTCTCTCTCTCTCTCTATCTTCCTTTCTCCTCCGTAATGATGGAAGGAAGCATGAGATGACTGAAGCAGACCAGACCACCTTGTGGTGTGCGTGGGATATGATAACACGGGAATCTTTTCTCATCAAAGCTTTCTACGCCCAAATACCACCGGAAAAGACACACATGAATCATCCTTTTGCCTTCTTGTAGGACATGGTTGCAGGTAGTACTACTTCTTTGCATGCATTACAATCTACAGACTCTACGGCCAAACAGACGGCAGATGCAGGCAGGCTCAGAGGCCTCTGAGAGCGACGTAGAATGCACTCCACGTCACTTTGCAACTTGAGATTCCGCACATTTACTTACTTGTATGGAAATATCGATCATACAAACTACCGAGGAAACATACTACCATCATGTAATGTAGTTGTTGTTATACGTAAAGCCCCACCACCACGCACTCGCTAATAAATTACTGGTGTTTATAGAGGAAGAAGACCGAACTCGCTTTCTAATTGCTTAACCGTGCAGAGTTTGTACTCCTTGTTTCTCCCCGTCCACCAAAGAAAGGCCCCACGGGGTAAAAGACAAAGATGAGAGATCCATGGATCGTGAAGAACTCAATGCGGACAGCCCCCGAGAACCCCCCCCCCCCCGCCCATGTTGAAGAAGCCTTTCGCCATCATGCATCTGCACCTGCTGTTGTTACCGATAATAGCCTTCCATGGAGAAGGAAGTGTTTGAGCTATTTGTTACGGTGGTGGGTGATTTGTGGAAGTCGCTTTCTGGCGTAAGATTTGTTAGCAAACCACACCACAATAAGAATGGGTTTTAGGTCCAAATAAACGGTGACACAGCTTTATGGTTTCTATTAAACAATGGTTATTAGGAACAAAAGGCAAGCTAAGAGAAAAAAATATCTTCCAGGTAATAATGAGTAGAACGAAAAGGAAACACACATAATTGTGGGTTAAGTAAGTGGCTGTCTCATTCACAAAAAAAAAAAGCAGCCTTTAACCACTAGCAGCCTGGTTGATTGACAGTGATGTATTGGATAGAAATTGATGATGGAACTTTTGTTCCTGTGGCCGAACATGGCACCTCGAAATGGCGCCACAGAAAGTCCAAGCAGTTGTACTCATCAGCTTTTGTTGCATGAGGGCAGCTGTAAGATTATAAATAAATAAATAAATAAAAGATGCACAAATTTAAATTTATATGAATTAACTTCTTTACATGGAGCATTCTCTGATCAAAGAACAAAGCTTGCAGCATGAAGTTTTCTGAGAACCCAACTTTTGAAGTATCTATCTTTTGCTGCTAAGATGGACAGATACATAAAAGAATCAACATTATATCATGCAAAGCTAGAGACTGCTGATTAGGAGGCAAGTGTGGTGAAAGGATATTGGATATGAATGCTATGATGCAATCTCATAAGAAACAGTGATCCTTTTCAAGCCTGCATGGTTTTTAACCCTGGGACACTCCAAACTGACTACTGATGCTAATTTATGCCTTGATGACACAGGCATTTAACACATATCCTTGTCGTAACTGTAGTTGCACAAATTAAAACACAGACAATCCTAGAGAAACTTCTCATCTTGAACACTCAGTTCAAACGACAGACAATTTGCCAATACAAATGTCACAACAGCTACAACGGCCGCGAAAAGGATAATTAGTTACTACTGCTGGATGCAGCCGAAGCCAAGTAACTTCAGGATATCATTTACCCCTGAAAAGGCAATGGACCACTAAATAAGAACATTTTCCAAAATGTGGACAAGATATGATTTACACTTACGTGCTCATCATCAGCGTTATGTTGTCTCCTTTCAACAGAATCCTCCCTGTGAAAAAGGAAGAGTAGGCCTAAAGGATAAATAAAATGGAACATAAACGAAAATCAAGCAATAACTGGAAGGACAAAATAACTTGACCAACCCAATGGCTTTCTGGTTTTCTTCTTCACATTTAGTTCCTCAGCTTCTTCCAGGACCAAATTCATGTATTCATCAAAACCCTGACAAACAATCACGCCACGTGTGACTAATTAGGAAATTAACCAAAAACGCATTACATTGCTTTTGTTAACATATGAACATTCATCGACCTGCATTACATTGCTTTTGTTAACATATGTATATTCATCTACCACTGACAATACCCTTGTCCACCAAAAGATGACTATTTCTGTTGGGAACGTCATATGTGTCTATAATATATGTGAAATAATTTCCTTACTACTAATTAATACTGAACACGCAATAGTCCGCAAACTTTCCATTTTACAGTATACCAATAGTTAATTATCTTTTCAAATCTGTTACTTTGATATCTTATTTGGCAAAAATAATTTTATGACAGTGAAGAGAAAAAACAACATGCAGTAGAAAACAAGAAAATACCAACAACTTGAAAAATTCAAGAGTAATAATAACAAAAAGAAACATGTATTAATATTAAGGTAATAACATTTACCTACAGATAGACGTGCATAACTGTCTAAACACATGCTCAAAAATAAAAAAGGGCAAGAGATTCTTTTTCAGAAAACCATAAAAATGTTTTGAAGCATTGCCTTCAACAGGATAGATTTTGACAATGCCTGATGCAACAAAAAGAAGTCCCATAATAATTAAAGAGAATGACTCTGATCAATGCTTCTAAGCCTATATAACTGATGTGACAAAGATTATAGAGGGAACTCAATATTGGAATCAAGAAACACAAGTTGAGATGCAACTTCTGTTTTCTTCTGTGTCAGTTTCATGCTTTAAAAAGAGAGAATATAATACAAGTCATTCTGGCTATTTTTCAACACAATATTTAACAATATCTATAAGATCAGTGTCACAGATGCAAGGTCACAAAAAATGCATCTGTCACATTCAGGTATAAGCATAAAAAATGGGAAATAGATCATCTGATAACTGTATACCCAATAAAGATTTACCAAATTTGAACAAAGTACCCAATAAAATGACAGATCACAAAAATAGAAACTGAGTTTGTAATTAGACCTAATAAAAGACTGTCCACTAAATCAGTCTGAAGTGGTCACAATGAAGCTTCATAGTTATGACACCTAAATAGTCCCACATTGATAAAAAAAAGTAGATTTTGTATCTATGGATATAATAGCTTACTGCTACAAAGCTTTGGCTTAAGCATTTTGAACCATGTGATTAAGCCGACTCCATACTAACTAATTGACTAATAGGCTACTTGAGTCATAATAAATAATACTAGGGCAGCTACAGCAACCAGTGTGGATTGTAACTCAGCAATCACCAAGAGGGACTAACTCATGCCCACAGAGATGAGGATTTATTTATATTAATTTCATACTTCAACAACAAAGATAGTTCAAGGAAAAATACGTCACACCCTCACAAGGAATATGTGATTGTTAAATATGGAAGATGGTCAAAATCCTGATATTCCCATACTGGAAGAAACAAGAAGACATTTCTCTTGCCACTACTGACTTTTGTTAAAGTATCTATGAAAAAATGACTATACCAAGTCAAAAGATAATATTGACCAACAAGCTACACAAGTCATGACAATTATTACCCTATGATTTCAAACATTTCATAATGGATCTCCATATGATGGATCAAATGTAAATTTGTCCACATCATATGATGGTGGAAGGGCATTCGATTGGCAGTTTCATATAGAGTCATCATTGTTCTCATTGCAAATCATCAGTTGTTGGTAAACATAAAAGACAACCTAATCACGAAAGTGAAAAGCTATCAACCATTTTCGCTGACAGAAAACACATGGATCTCATGCAAAATATGCAGATAAAAAATGTGCCAAAACTTGCCTCTAAATCACATTAATAACTTAAGAATGCTCGAGAAGATTATTTGGCAGATGGATCTAAAAGCTAACAACAAACAAAGCTTTTGTTTGTTATCCTAAACTAAAAACTTTAAGCTGATATGAGGTCCCTCAACTTCATATACACTTATTACTAAACTTGCACATCCTTTGTAAAGGAGAAATATTTCCAACAGTACCTACAGATGAAACCAAAACCAACAGTCTTCGAAAAAAGATATGCTAACTTACTGAAAGTCTTTGCATTTAATAGAAAAAGGATCAGAAAAAGTCTTTTAAAACAATGCCCCGATTTAGACAGTTAACCCACACCTTGTTTTCCAAATTAAATTTCTAGGGTCTTGTTTTTCCCTCTTTTTCTTTTTGCATATCACTAAGTAAATCATCTCACGTTGACTCTTAGATCTTGAATCTTGGTGTGTTTGACATTGTGCTTGATGCCAAAGTATTTTGGCTGATGCACTCATAACAATATCAGATGTTTTTCTCATGACATGTGCACTATTTAGACATAAGAAGGTGATGGGATATTTTAATTGGACTGTTTAAAATCCGCTACCAGGAGTAAATTATTTTAAGCTGAAGCTTTAAACTCATTGAACCAAGACCAAAAATGAAGTGGCATTTAGCAACACACAGTGAGCATCTATGCTTCAGCATTAAAGTTCTCCCTACATAATTGACGAATAGAACATGCGCACTTATTTGAACAATATCAAACCCCTCTTAAGATTCCTTAATAATATGCATAGCCCATAATACAAGGGAAAAGGGCAAAACATAAGAAGAAACGGTTCTGGTTTATCCATTTTTGTCAATTCCAGAGGCATGCTACAAGTTCAGGCGAATAATTTAGGTAAATTCGAAAGATAAGCAAGATCTGACTCGACAAATTTTCCTCTCAAAATTCACAGAGCACATGAAAGATACAACTTTAACACGGAACCTCAATAAGATGGTGAAAAAGAGAAGCAAAATACTTACAATAATACGCCCCTCGATCCTCAAATCCTTCTGCTCAAAGAGCCATATCTGGATGCGAGCTTTCTGAAGCAACAACCCGAAAAGTCGAATAAATAAGTAAACAACACAAGAATTAAAGGAAATCAGCGTACGCATCAGAACTTACGCTTTGGAGGAACCTGAAAATTAGATTCTGCAGCAGGATCACCGATGCCCGATCGTGATTAACACAAGAAGCACCACAACAAAGAATCAATAAGGTGAGCGGAGACGGAACGAAAACTAGGGTTTGAAAAGAAGAATGGAGGGAGAGCGTACGATCGGTTGGGTCATAATCCGTTGGACTTTGGTCGACGCCATTGCTGCTTCTCCCTTGTAGACGGTTTCCTTTTCTCCTCTCTCGGCTCCGGCAGAGGCCCCTCCCGATGAACGCGATCAAGAAAACCCTAGCTTGAGCTCTAAAAGACGAGGGCCGGCCGAGAGTTTAAACGAGTGGCCACAAGTCTTTACACGACACTTAAAGCCTCGACATCAAAAATCTCAACGGTGGATGTCAACGATCTCAATAAGAACTGTTTCTGATGTTTTCGATGACGTGTTAGCGACCTTTCCCATCCATGTCGTTAGCTAGAAACCTATGCTGTCAATTTTATCGATAAAAATACGAAAATCAATGATAAAAATATAATCTTAATGTTCGATGGTGGACGGTGTCAATAATTTTAACGTCGACACTGATATAATTGCTTAGCCGCCTTCAACAATGATAAGGTCTATTCTCACCATGATGCCACTCGTGTCCACGATGAGTGTCTCACTGATCTCATCTTTGCCCATCTCGCTTCGCTTTGTATCTGCGTTGATACTAATACAGTTGCCGCTTAGAAACTATGTCAACGTTGACCCAGAAGGTGGTGGCCGCTCCCCATCCCTTTGCTTCTCCGTCATCCTATTCTCTTAGGAATGACTCCCAAAATCCCTCTCCCACCCCACTACAGCTAAGAACACCTATGCTTGCCCCATCCTCTCCCTCCCTCCCCTGGTCCGCTCCCACCCAGAACTCTCCACCATGCGCAAGATGCACTCTATTGCCTCCCATGACCCGTTTGTGGTTGTGCTCGCCCTGTGCTCTAATGGTCTCCCACACGACGATAATGACATGGATGAGCTTTGGTTAGTGCTTGACAAAGCATGCCACCTTGTAGGAGTTGTACAAGTTGAAGAGCTAGAATCGATCGACAATAGATGCCACTCTTTGTGGCGCGACATCAATTTGTTGCTCTAATTAGTGCCCGACCGATGCTGCGCCATAAAGGGTGACTTCCATCATTGATCAGTTTTGGCTCTTCGATTTGTACAACTCCTGAAAGGTGGCGTGCTTTGTCGGGCACTAACTAGAGTCGTGAACTGATGTGACACCACATAGGGCAACATCCATCGTTGATCGGTTCTGACTCTTTGACTTGTATGACTCCTATAAGGCATCATGCTTTGTTGAGCACTAACAAGAGTTCATCCGCGTCGTCGCCATCAAACGAGAGGACATTGGAGTAGAGGGCGAGCATAACCACAAATGGGTTGGGGGAGGTGGCGAAGCACTTCTTGCGCATGGTAGAAAGTTATGAGCAGGAGTGGATCAAGGGAGGGGGTGGGCAAAGGTGTCTTCAACTACCACATGGTGAGAAAGGGATTTGGAGATTTCATCGGCGTCAACGCGAATGACACTGCTATCTGCCATCAAACATTAAAATTACTTTTTTATCTTTTATTTTGGTCGATAAAAAATAATATCTTTAGGGTAAATTAACTTAGATGTTTCATTTTCATAACTATAGAGATACCTAACTTTTTAAAGTATAGGGACAAGAGAATAATATGCAATTAGCCAGTGCATAAATAACCTTTTTTTTTACCACAACTATAAATCATTTCGAAATTCTAAATATTTATAAATTGAAATCAATCATTATAAACCAACTAAATAAAGAAATATATAAAAATAAATCATAAATAAGTTCTTTGTTATAGTAGTTAGGTTCTACAACCATGGTACCCCTACTGTAGTTCACAATGTTCCCATTCCTATTGGAATTTTCCGAGTAGCAATAGAAGATTTTTTTTTAAGGTATGTACATCAATTTTGCCGTCATTAGTAAGAAAAAATTGGGTAAAAAATGAGAATTCTCTTAACAGAAATAGAGAAATAGATTATCTTGTTAGATGGTATTTACACCAGTTTTGGATTCATTAGTAGAAAAAAATGGGTAAGATGATCTTATATGCTGCAATTGTGTATTTATCAGAAAATACAAAAAATGGGATAAAGATCCACAGAAGCCGGTGACCTGAACTGTATGCGTTAACAGGTGCGTCTGTAGACCATTCCCGACCGTGTCACGGAAAAAGCCAACTATTTCTCCTTTCTCCGAATGCACGAAGGATAATTCCATGTCACGTATTAAGGGTTATCCAAATTTACTGTTGTTGCCGATGTGGGACTAAAAGTATACAACCTTGTCTGCCCTACTATTTTCATAACTTGTACTTTCAAGTTCTCAGAAATATCCGCAGTAAATCTGGACGGCACTTGTGCCACAAACAGACTGATAAAATGAAAATAAAAATAAAATACTTCTCACGTAATTGCAGTAAAATCTCTTGATCAAAGGTTTTCTCCATTGTCCATCCTTTCCAACATTAGCAGTCCAAGAAACTATGTAAACAGAAACTGTTTCCTTGTCCCACTCTTGCATTATTTCTTTAGAGATAGGGATTCCATCTCGCATGAGGTATTGTGTATAAGAAAAATAC
Organism: Musa itinerans; assembly: GCA_001649415.1. Classification (NCBI taxonomy): domain Eukaryota; kingdom Viridiplantae; phylum Streptophyta; class Magnoliopsida; order Zingiberales; family Musaceae; genus Musa; species Musa itinerans. Next base: position 98,614 of record LVTN01000569.1, on the reverse strand, counting down.
ATGATCTTGGATCTACATACTAACCTTCTCATTTGAAGTAAAAGAGTACAAGCTTCAAGAGTCTCACCTGCAATTTAGCTTATGCTGACAGACTTTGTAATTGTGAAAGTATATTATAGTGAAACATATCATGAACAAAAATGAAGGTAGCTTAAGCTAATTCAGCTAAAATCAATCACCAACAAAGAGCACTGTTATGAAAATGAGGATCTAATTATGACCACAATCACAACCTGACAACAGCATTGGGAAATCAGTCAGTGAAGAACTAATCAAACAAAATACATTAGCGAAAGAGAAATGTTGTGTTGCATTCATTTCAGTACCGTCTTACCTTGCAAATGCCAAACATGTTATGAGATACCCTACTGAACTGTAGGCATACATTTGCACAGCAAATGAAACCCTTCCATAATACACTGGGCTAATTGCACAAAGACTAAAAATAGTTGTTCTTAATCAGGTATAAATAAGAGGATTACAAATAAAAAAAAAAGTTACTTTATTCATGGCCGATGGCATAAAAGCAAAGATAACCATCCCTCTTTGGACATTCTTAAATAAATGCGTGGTCCACAATTATTATTGCATATGCTTTGCACAGAAGAGTTTCTCATATGTAAAAGCACAGGCTTCCACTTCTCCTTCGTTTTATTTTTCTTGATGACAGGGATTCCACAAATCCATTAACAAAAACAAAGGAGGAACAATCTGTATAAGTTGCACCTTACAAGCAAAAAACCCAGGTCACAATAATGATTAACTTTTACACCCTTTATCTGTTTATACATGAAAAAGACAACTTTTACAAACATCCATACTTATCTATCTAGTCTTCTTCATTTACAGTATTGATATCTCTTCATTGTATACTAGCTATCTAATCTAATTGCTTCACACCATCATCAACAAAGGACAATTATTTTGCAATGTACAGATTTGTTACCAACCTATAAAATGAATTATACACATATTCCTAGATGCCTCCCAAGATGTCACGGATAAACCAAGATTTGTGACAAAAAAATTAATGCATTAGCTTCATGGTGGGCTAAGCCTAACCCTGTGCTGATTTTGCCAAAGCCTAACCCTGTGCTGATTTTGCCAAAGCCTAAAGGATATATTTAGGTGTTGTCCCACAAGGGGTAAGCTAATGCAGTAGCTTCATGGTGGGATAAGCCTAACTCTGCTGATTTTGCCAAAAGCCTCAAGGATATATTTAGGTGTTGTCAATCACGGGATAAGAAAGTTGAGCATTAAGAAACCTCCTTGATGATTCTCCCCACTTACCAGCGGTCATCCAAACTTAGGCTCATAAATTAAGTTAAACAGTAGCACAGGACCAACCATCATGGGCTACTAAGAAGCATGCTAACATCAAGTTCATTAAAGGAACTGATGAACAAGTGATACTTTTGCCCCAAAAAGAAACCTATTTGTTTTGAACATCAATTAATCTACAAATCCAAGAGGTAGTTGTCTGCCTTCTGATAAGTACCACGTTGGCTTAGGAAGTAGTTCATTTAGTTGGAAGAGTGAAAGGTAACTGTCACTTCAGCTGGCATTTCAACAATGTAAAGTACACAAAAGTTGCTTTTAGATAGTAATTAACTAGGGAGAGTGAGTTTAGGATGCCTTGGGTTCATGAACATGTAGATCTTATTGCAGGTACACTAGTAACTAAAAGAAAGATCTTTCAAAACCTTGAACCCATCCCTAAACCAGCTTTCCGAAAGAGAGAGATGTACAACCAAAAGACTTAAATTACGATAGAATTCACAAATTGCTTGACAAGATATTGCCACTTAGGACTGTCCAAATGGTGCATCCCTTGGCCTCATGGATTGAGGTTGACAGAAAGGAACACTGTGGTACTTTGATTTGATAGTCAGAACTCAAAACATCAATTAATGATTGGTGATGGAGGACACTGTATCAAAGCATACTCATGCACAACAGATAAGACTTACATAAAGAAGTTCCTTTGTGACAAGATAATAATTTTAAACATGCAAACCAACACAAAACGTGGAGAGACTTTATAATACTGCACCCAAAAGTCTAACCAACAACATATATCAGAAACACATCTATGATCAGCGGATAAAAGAATAGGTGAAACAAATATACAGTTGCAATTATGTATTCAAATGATTCAAGTTCCAATTCCTTATTGACTGCATCTAAAAATCGACCAAGTTGAAACTTACCAAGAACTCTCTTCTTCGTAAATAATATCTACTCCACTCGTACCAATCCTTCCATCTCTAAAATCATATCTCGAGGACAAGTGACCCTTGTTCAGTTACCATCTTTAATGGTTAATGATCACCGAATCTAGGAAAATAACTAATTTACCAAAGCTGCAAGATAAACAAGGAGTACTCAAACCAACATAAAATGTGTTAGGTCCCATTGACTTTTGAAACCCAAAAAGCCTGACCAACCATCTGCATCAGAAAATGTATTTAAGACTACTACTGTTTCAAACAATATCTTATGATATCTTGATTGAAATCCAATTCGGCTTCAACATGCTATCTAAAAGGTGAGAGATTCAAGTTTTTTTTTTCAATAAGTTTCTATTCATCTTTTACAGCAAAAGATATATGACAAATCAAGCTTACTCTTTTTGGCTCACCGATATCTGTACTTGGCAAATATTATTGCTTCGATAAACATCACTGATTCCTCATCAAAATCAACTATTTGAACAATAGACACTCACCAAATTAACCATTTTAGATGACTATCGCTCATTGAATCCAAGAGAAGAACTTAGATTACCGAAGTTTCCAGCTAAACAAGGCCAAAACGCTACATTGATAAAAAAAAAGAACATCATTTTGTACAATAAACACGGAACCCTAACACAAGGAACAGAAATAACTTACAAAGATCCACTGAACGAACCCACCCCGTCGGCCGGTCAACAGTCGGCTCCAGCTACGCCACGCCAACGAGAGCGCGGCAGATCGGGCAACCACGCGACTTCGCCAGCCACCGGTCGACGCAGGCGACATGGAACACGTGCCCACACGAGGGCAGAGCTCGGCACCTCTCCCCCTTCTTGAACCCTTCCAAGCACACGGCGCAGTCCGGCGGAGGCCACGGCGGGGACGCCGATTGACCGGAGTACTCGAACCAGGGAAGCCCCTTCAGCTGGGCAACCGAGAGGCCGGCGGGCGAAGCGTCGTCGGCCGCGTTCGGAAATAGGGGGCCGTTGCGGCTGCGGCGGCGGAGGGTGCGGCCTGCGACGAGGAGGTGGAGGAGGACGACGGCGGCGACCCCGGCGAAGAGGAAGAAGAGCGCGAGGGCGACGGCCATGACGAAGGTCTGGAGGATGAAGGCCAGCACTCGGGCCCCGCCCCGGGGCTTGGCGAACGCAGCGTCCGAGGGCAGCGTCCGGGGCATGGCAGCGGTGGCGGCGGGGAGCGGGCGTCCGTGATCGATTCCAGCCATGGGGTTCCGCCAATGTTGCCGGAGGACGAGGAAGCGCTCTCGATAGCGGTCTCGGGTTTCGGGATAATATTGGAATGCGGGATTTCTTGGTAAAGGTCCGAAGCTCTCGCGGAAGACTATATATTGACGCCTATCTACCAATCGTAACCGTTGGTTCTGCTTCGCGAAGCGACGGATGATGGTGTGGGATGACGGCGGCTCCGCTGCCGATATACCCGGGCACGGTCCACCGTTTCCTTCGCGCGTCGAGACGGGGAGTGATAGTGACATGTGTCCTTAAGTTGACTGAGTCAACGTTGTTTGGGTGGGCGAGGGATGGCGGCCTCAGCCTGCCGCCCCTGGTTTACGTGGGCCCGTAAGATAAGGATCGCGTGTCGGAGCGTGCTCGGCCGTGGCTGCTAGTCGATGGCGTCTGCTCGATCCTGATGAACATTGTTAAGATTCGGGCAACCAGGCTTCGGATGATCCTGGCCAGGCCGTGGGCTTGCACTTTATTTGGGCCTAGACCCTTGTCGAAGCGACTTCGGGCCCTTGCTATTTGTTCGAGATTCGTGCTTGATCCTGATAAACACAGTTGAGACTCGGGCAACTAGGCTTAGGATCCTGGCCGGGCCGATGGTCTGAGTTGCTGCGGCTATTAATTTAAGATCGGTGCTCGATTTTGATGAACGTTGTTGAGATTCGAGCTGGCTCTTGGGATAGGATTCGTGCTTGATCCTGATGAACACTGTTGAGATTCGTGCAACTCGGTCTCGTGTATAGGTTCCTGGACGTCCCGTGGCTTCGATTTCTTCGTAACTAATTGGTCCGTTGCAGAAGCCCGTCGGCCGTGCCTATTGGTTCAGGATTCGTGCTCGATCATGATGGCATTTGAGCCTCGGAGGATTCTTGCCTAGCCGTGGGCGCTTGATTCCTCGTTGAAGACATCTGGGCCGTGGATATATGTTCAAGATTAGTGCTTGATCCTGATAGGCTCGGGCATCTAGGCTTGGGACGATCCTGGCCGTGGCTATAAGTTCAAATTTGGTCTTGCACCTGATGAACACTATTAAGATTCGGAGAATTTGGGCCGAGCTGTAGGCTACGACTTCTTTATTCTTATATGGGTCGTCTCGTTTAAGGCCCATAGTTCCCTGTCGACTCTCCTCGGGCCCGTTACCTGCAATCCCTCTCGCCTAGCTTCTTGGAACCGCCGGCTGTGGAATCCCTAGAATTGGAGCGGCGAGACCGCGGCACGTTCTTCGGCGCAGGCGGAGGAGATGACTGGAACGATGAAGTGGGAGATAGTGCATGTTCCTGGTGAGCCAGAGAGCTCGCTCGAAGTGTCTACTGGTAAGTCGTTTTCATCAGATGAAGTTTAGTGTGACGAGGGGCGTTGTTTACTTGTTGATTTTGGTTCAAAGTTCCGATCGTTTTTGCTGTTTCAGTTGATGTTTTGGCTTCGAAGATTGAGCCAAAGCTTGCCAACAAGATTGTGAGGTTAGCATTTTGTTCTACCAGTGGTTTGCTTTGCTTTGACAGATACAATTTTTAAGTTGTCCTTCGGCAGTTGTAATTGGTTTTTGTGCGATGAATTTGTTTATGATGGTTTCTTTCTTTCTTTGTTCCTGTTATCTGTTGAATTGCTTAGGCAGTTGAATCAGGTGTGTCCACTCGAGAATCTCCGTCATGTGAAACGGGTGCGAAAAAGGACGGTTGAAGGTCTGACCTTTCCTCCTATTTTTCTGCATGAGTAAAAATTGTTATTTTTCTCTTTCTCTTTAATCTTCTGGTGTAGGGTAATAAATGTTGAGAATGGTGGAAGATGCTTATTGGTACCAAAACATTAAGGCATGCTTGATTCGTGGAAAATTCTCTACTCAGATAGATACCATCCTTTATCTTCGTTATTGCATTATTGCTTTATTATTAGTGCATACTGGTATTGGAGGGATGCCTTATTTTCTAGCCAATCATCGTAGTTGTAGACGATAGCTACTAGTTGTGTGAACTTGATGTCTGCAAGGCAGTGCTTTCTTGCAAATTTTTGATAGCTATTCTTTGTTTGTGTTCCTATTATGTTCTTGCGTCTCATCCTGTAAATGTTATATCTGACTTATAGTAATTTTTAAATGACATCATGGAATTTTGCTATCCACATTTTCTTTAATAATTCGTATGTTGGAAAAGCCTATTTGATGTAATCCCAAATACTTGTATTATTTGACTTTTTCTGGCAGGTAATGCTGAGTTGTCAGTTATTCTATGTTTTTCTGATGAATATGAAAAAGATGCAGAGGCAATACCAAGAGGCATTCATCAGCTTATCAGTGACTATAATTTGTGTCCTTATAACTCAAAAGTGAGCTCACTCTCTCTCTCTCTCTCTCTCTCTCTCTCTCTCTCTCTCTCTCTCTCTCTCTCTCGCCTTATCTTATTCATAAGGAGTCACTAATTTTCGTTTACAAATTTTTGGATGTCAAAAAGCATCATCACCTTATAATGTAATTATTAAAATCATGAGATGAGGATTACCATGTGAGAGGTTTACACTTGATTTTAGAGGCAGAAAATTTGGCATTTTGGTTTATGATGAGGTTCGTCCTATGCACCTCGGGCATCATGGTTTGAATTGTGGAAACAACTTTTTTGCAACCAAAGGGAAAGTTGTACATGTTTTGCCATCCCTAGGCCCTCTAGTGGTGAGAGTCTTATATATTGGATATCCATTTTGGAATGGAGCACAAACTGAATGTTGGTTGTTATATCTCCATTTTGTATTTGATCTACATGGTGCTTTAAACTTGTTTAAAGAAGTCACTCAAAAGCTATGAAAGCCAAGACCCCATGGGAATGTTTGTTTATTACGTTCCTAGTTTCATTTAGTAATAACATGGCTTCAAGCAACATAATATAATGGTTTGTCGGAGTAAGGGACTTGAATTTGCCTCTAACAATTTTGATGTTAAATTCAGTTATTTTTTACAGAGATCACCTTTATTAAGAATTTCTTACATGCACTAGTGCTGAAACTAATTCCAGGTTGCCAAGTATGCTGCTAGATCAAAAGAAGAATGGGAGGAACAGTGCAAGCTTTGGCCGACATCATATCATCCATCAACCAAGTAATTTTGGTTATAATTGTCATTCAAATATTGGAGATATTTACTTGTTATATTGATTTGTCATTGCCTTCAATTTCTATATCTCATCAAATTATAGACAGATTTTTATGGATTAGTGGCAAAATTTTCTGTTGTCAAATTTCTTAATTTGTACATTGGAAAAACTATCTCAAACTTTCCCACCTTTCTTAGTTTGGACTAGATTGAGATTTAGTGCATGTTCTGAATAAGCTAATTTTGGTTGTCTTAATGGATTAAACATGGAAGAGCATTAATGCAGATTTACTTTAAGTAAACAAAGATAGAACAAACAACATATTGCTCGTTTAATGGTTGGTTACTATGTTAAAATAGGTGAGTCTTTGAATTAGTAATTGAGGGTCACATTTTTATTATTAGAGTTCCTAAACATATTCTGAAGAGTTCCTCTTTAAGTATAATGATGTGACCTTATGTTGTTGTTGGGGAGCTTGTTGGATTCTTATATTTGATGCATTTTTATTGAGTCTTAAACAATTACAATCTTTTCCAGGCACTGGTGTCATAACTTGTGCCCTTTTGTTGGCCTCTTGAAGAGGTTGGTATAGTTCATGATTGACAAGTCCAATACCTAACAGTTGGATCAGAGTTTAATTCATTTCAGGTTCTTGTGAAAAAAAAAAGTAATGTGAAAAAAGGAATATGATGGAGTAAAAGATAAGAGCAAGACAACGAGCCAACAAAGATGAAATATCAGCAGTTAATAACAGCTGCTTTCATTTATGAAAAATCCAAGATTTTCATTGTGTTTTTGGACAAACAGTTGTACTCTGGGTATAGATACTAATTGTTCTTGATGGGATTGCAGTACAATCTTCTTATCTTTGCAAATGTTACAGTCTTGATGGGGTTGCTGGACTGAGTGAAGGGGAATTGCAGTTGATATTCAACTACATGAAGGTTGTGATTCAGTTAACAAAGTTGAGTTATACTGGTGGTAAAGTATGTTATTTATTCTACTTCTGCACTATTTTCACTTCTTGCACAGAGTTTCTTTTTTGCAATTTTACTGTAAAACAAAATTTTGAGTAGAGTTGAGGCTTTAACACTATTCTGGAAAGTTACTGCACTTAGTATTCTGTTATGCTGATATATACTATAGTTTTTATTTGCATATCTGGTTTTGAGTTTGTTTTCTTTTTCAGATGTGTGAAAATCTTGAAGGTTTTCTTCTCTCATGTATTCTACAAGTCATAATTATTTTGTATGGCTGTGTGCATGCATGTGTGTGGGTGAGAGGGGAGTTTGCCCAATTACTGATTTTATGAAATTAGAGTATCCAAGCATATGTTGTTTGAAGTGTACTCGGGACATATACTTTTGTAGGGGATTGGTCGGCAACTACTCTTAGCAGCTTGTCATTTTTTATATCTTTACAATATGAGTTGTTTTTTTAATCTTTTTTTTAATTTTGTGTTTCCTTTCAATTTCTCTATGCTTTCTGTTTATCATGAATATTGTAAGAAACATTCTTTTTCTTATTTTCTATCTTGCTTCTTGTATTTTGCAGAAAGCATCACCAATTCTTTAATTGCCTGCTCATTTTGTTGTTAACATATTAATACCTCTCACGCTACTTCATATGCCTATACACCCAGGTCTTCCTCCAGTTACTAGAGGATTTTGATTGTTGCAGAAATAATAACTAAATATCGAAAGTGGAATTGTCCCTTAGCTTGCATGCATGCATAACTTTACTATGTATGTATTCAAGTCTAAGAGCCTCAGTCGTTTCCTTGACTATGTTCAACTTTTATGGATTTGTATGAATATTCATGTCAGCTAGCACTTAGCTGAGCATGTTCTTCAGCATTGCAGGTTCTAAATGCTGCTATCATCGTTGATCCTATTAGTAGGCAAGTCATTGCAAGTGCTAATGACCAAACGTGTCCATGGCCCACAACATACAAGACCAGTGCAAGATATAGTTGCAATGACAGGTGTGGAGTAACCGTTGCATCCCATGATTCCAATCTGAATGGATTACAGAACAGTCTAGAAATTTCAGTTCAAAATTTTCAACTTGATAGATGCAGTGATGTATGTGCTGGAGTTTCTTGCTTAAATCCTTGGGGATGGACAGCACAAAAACAAAGCAGTCAGAGTTCCCCAATGAAAAGCGAGAGCAAACATACATGGCATCCTTTAAGGCATGCTGCTCTTGTTGCTATTGAAAATGCCGCAGAAAGAGATAGGCAACTATTCCCTGGTCCAGGATCATCAGAGTCTCAATCTACACCAAATGGCAATCCACTGTGTGCTGATAATTGTCCAGCAAAACGTCAAAAGATACAGGTGTGAGCTTCTAAACTTTACTATCCGTTTAGAGTTTTAGTTTCTATACTGCTCTATAGGTTTCATTTGTAAAAGTTGAACCTTGAATATGTCATCTATTGAATTAGCAACATGTATGTCAGCTGGATCTATTTCATCAGGAGCACAGCTTGGTCAAGGAAGTTCCAGACAGTAGGGAACCTACTGAAATAATGCGGCCTTATTTGTGCACTGGCTTTGATATCTACCTTGTATGGGAGCCATGCACCATGTAAGCCAAATTTAGTGTTTAATATGCCAATATGCAATTGAGATTTGGTTTAAATTTCTGGTTTTGGAGCTTGTTTCAACTAGACAATAATGCTAAAAATTTTCAGTAGTTAGCCAATATATGACATGCATGCCGCAAATTATGTAGTTTTTTGCATTAAATATGTTCTGATATATTTATATCTGCATGTTTGAAGGTGTGCCATGGCACTTGTGCACCAACGAATCCGTCGCATTTTCTTTGCCCTTCCAAATCCAAATGCCGGTGCTTTGGGCAGTGTCTACAGATTGCAAGGAGAGAAAAGTTTGAATCATCATTATTCTGTTTTCAGGATTTTGATACCAGAGCAAGACCTTAATAGGGTAGAATTAAATGTATCCAATAATTTCTTATTACATGGCTGAAATCCAAGTGGTCACAGAACTCTCAAATTGTATTGCTCTCTAGTCTCTATTAATCATTCAAGTGTCAACCTGCAGACAATTAGTTTTACCAGTTGACTTGTCTTCACTAAGGTCCTCATAAAGCATTATAATCAGATTGGGTTTTGTCTCGAGGAGTTATAGAGATATTCTTCTTTTCAATTCTCCATCATCTGAGAGCTTCTTGGCTAGACAATGATCACATTTTCTCTTTCTGGTTGAAGCTTTTCAGGCTTCGTCTATTGTATTATTAGAAGTTATCTCAGAAGAAGAATGGTTATGAAACTTGAAGACTTCACTTGTTCTTCTACACTTCACTCTCCTGCAGGACTGCAGGAAATCTTTGTGCTAAGGTAATTGAGAACAGCTTGCTGACTCTCATCTGAGTAAATGGCTAATGTTATCTTTGCCAACTTCTAAAACCATGTCTTATTCTTAGCAAATTCTGTCTCTTCATGAACCTTTTATTGCTGTGATTTTCCTGTTGTTGTTCTAGATGTTAAACAATGTACTGATATTGAGTACTGGTTCATGTTTCTTACATATATTTCTTTCCTTTTTAATCTCTAGTCATATGACTCTCGGACAAAATCCATGTCAGGAACCATACGCGCTCTCATGTGGGACACTCATGTCCACGTGCACAAGGAACGAAACATAAAGGAGCCTTTCCTTGCGTCACATGTGTATGTTTTAACTTATTGTAGTTGTGTGCCGTCTGTCAAACACATGAGCAGCTGAGTAGAAGACTTGTTCAACAACCCCACATGACCACATGAGTCCAACTTGATCGATCCTGTTTGATCTGAGATTCATTTCGACTTAATCTAGATATTGATATGGTTTATCAATCCAGTGATCTGATCAGGTGTGTCTAATCTGATCATTTTCTGGTTGAAGTCATATTTGTATGAATTGAGGTCAAAACATATGGAGTTGCATCTGGACTGATTGTAGCAGCAATTCATTTTGTCCATATACTGGGTCTTACAGCTGTCCCTTCTGACTTATGTCTGACTTATGTTGGATAAGAGTAACCTTGCATGTCTGTCTGTGAACAAGTTTATCTGAGACATGACAAATCATGTCTTCATGCACAACTCTGGCAATGCTGCCAGTGAGTGAGGCCCTGTTGTCAGTTCACATGACTTCAACATGTTCCTAAGCATTTTACATCTTAAGTAAACTCTCGGCTAAATTTTTTTCAGGTTTGATACAGTGGATAACTGCAGTAGGAAAGATGAAGTGTTACAGGGCTGAAGATTTTATACTTTGCATCACGAAGATTCAAGACACATTTCAGATTGCTGATTGCGTTGCCAAAACAGCATGTGGTGAGGAAAGGAAGTCTTATTTATCTGAGGGTCATGTAGGCATCAAACTTTTGCATCTTGACTTGGTTAAGATACAGGTATAAAATCACCTCTGTTCCAATTCACGCATCTGATTCACAATCTACATCTTGATGTTATTTGAATGAGGCATTCTACTCTTTATGTAGCCAGCATATGACATGACAATCCTTTGTCATTAGTGACTCCAAAGAGGAATAGAGTAGATTCCTCTGGTGCTCTTGCATGGCCCTTTGTTTCCTGCTACTCCTGATGATCAACATAGTAGATTAAAGTGGCTTTTGAAAGACTTATCTTCTTCCTGTACTGTGTGACCTTGCCTCACTATAACACAAGCATGTACGTTGTGTTAGACAGGGGAAGGAAGCTTTTGATGCTCTTTCATCATAGAATACATATGTATATCATGCTAAAGCAGACTATATGTCATCATCACATCTCACTGTATTAAATGCCAAAGTAGCTTCAGGGTTGTAAGCTTGCAACTAACAAATTTAGGCAAGTAGATTGTCTTGAAAACTTCCACTATATTAGCTAAAAGATGCAAATATTTAAGATGAAAAATAAGAGAGAAAAAGAAAAAGAAAATGTTCAGGCATAGTTGAATTGATTTCAAAATTCTTGAACTAATTCATAATGTCACAAAACATCTCTCTTGCTTGCTTTTGTTTGATTTGGAGAAAAGATGAGGAATCATAACATGTGAGAGATTGCGGGTAAAACATGTGAAGGACATGTACAGGATATGGTAGGGACTACATAGGACAAGTTTCTTACCATTGGCATGTACCAAGGCATTGGGAACAACCACTAGAGACAAAGCTTCTTCAAGGAGAAAAGAAGCTTAAAGCTTTGACATATTTCTTATGCTTACCAAACAATCCATGACCCTGATAGAGCTTGGCAAATCTGCCAGAAGTGCCCCAATGTAGGACATAGAAAAAGTTGAAGGGGGTTACCCTTTGTTCTTTAATGATTTAAGCAAGGAGGGATGCATGCCCTTGTTGGGACAGAGGGAGCCCATCCATGTGTGAGAACATTGTGGTCTAGGGCACTCCCTAAGAACAGTGCAACGATAATAGTAGCTGTTCCTTACCATGTGGTCCTTAGTTTTGTCATACAATAATAATAATAATAATTATTATTAATTATAATAGGTCAAGTTGCAAAGACCTGCATAATTCGGGTCAAGTGGGAGATGATGATGATGAGGCTTTGGTTGCAAAGTGACTCATTCTGTGCACTAGATTTTCTTCAATTTAGTAATTTACTTTTCAAGGAAAGGGACTATTTTTGTGATTTAATTTGATAATCTATGTCATGCTTGCACATAATAAAGTGATGACTGATATCAGCATATGATGCAAGTAATAATGCCTAATTGTCTTCAACACTAAATTAGATGTATGTACATGTGCATCGATATCCTAATGATTGAAGCACAAGCAAGAGTGAAGAGTTGGAGTTGAAATCTGATCTGACTCCTGATTAAGCCATTGCTTATATTAAAGTGTTTGTTGAATTGCTCGAGTTTTGTGTTTTTGTTTGAGATGTTGGGATTTATTCATTGTTCATTTTTGAAACTAAACAACTTTTTCTTTTACAAGTTTCTTTGCTAGGTTGCAAATGATTATTGGAATGGATTCTCATGAATGAGACAAATAAGTTTAAGTTTGAAACATTTTGTATCAGTGGTGTTTGACAAACCTAATATGAAAAGAAAAGGAGTTATTATGGCATCATGCCAATGTGTACATTCCTTAAAGCCATTCCTAGCCCCAAGGAAAAGGTAAAGAAATGCTAAAAGATATGTGGAGTACTCAATTGACATGTTCTTTATTTCTTTTATTCTTTTCATAATAAAATGAAATTGGAGGGGCAGGAGGAGGTCATGTGAAGCTCCAAAGCTGAGAAATCATGATGTGGATACCACCCATGTGGGGTTTCATTTCCCATCACCATGTTTCCTGGATTCTGCCAAGCTAAAGGTGCAAGAAATAACTGTGTATTGGATTGATTTCTTAATCTCATTTCTCCTCCATTTTAATGTTTCCTGCTACATTTTCTCAGAGTAAAAGGTGGAAGAAGAACTGTTTGATTCAGTTGCCAACACATGCTGTCTTCTTCCTGATCTTGTTGACAAAGCCTGCCCTCTTCATGGATGAAACTTTCAGAATCCTCATTCCTACTGCTTCATTCTTGAAAAGATTTGTGATCATAGAAAAGAAACATAGCCATGCATGCTTGACTGCATGAACCCTAAAATGAAACCCTAATGGCTAACCCCCCTTGGCTCTTCTTGTACATGTTGGAACTCACACAAGGAAACAATGTTTGCTTAGGCAGTGGGCCATGCACACCACGTGCATGCATGTGGTGTGTGTCTTCCAAGTAGGACCCCTTCCTCGATCTCTCTTTCCCACAACCCTAAAATAAGGTGGCTGTTCGTGCCTCACCATGCACGATTCGTTCCATAATTTCATCTCCGTGAAGCTCCAACATTTCCTTCTTCCTGTCTTCTTCCTCTGCACTCTGATCACTTTGTAGCTGTTTCCTAACTCTGATGCCTGCACTGCACACTCATAACACACCACACATTCATGTATGTCCGTCTTCTCACATGACCTCCATATGTAAAAGAGCCACTTGTTACTCACCACTGTTATCTCATGACACTGCTATTTCGTCTGTGCTCTTTTTATTTTGATGACCAAGTGAGCTTGGAGGAGCACCATTATATATATATATATATATATATCAGTGCAAGTAAGCAAAGAGAGCATTGCATAGGCAGCTTTGCCTTCCTATCACAACCATGCAAGTCACAAGAACATTCAAGCAAGCCTTCCTCGAGCAAATGCTGCTTGGCTTCCGAGTGACTGATGTTTCATCCAAAAGGATGAGCTTCCAAGAGAAGAAGAGTGTCATCAAGCTTTCGGCCGATGTCGCCATGGCCGTGGCTCGGGGTAGCAGGAAATGGACTCGTGGCCTCATCGCGAATCTCTCCAAGGAGCAGCAGAAGAGGCAGTTGCCTCGGGTGATCCTGGGAGAGCAGTATGAGAGACTGATGAAGCCATGCAGCAGCAGTTCATGGAAGATCCCAAGAAGCAAAAAGATCCTGAAGAAAAGCCTTAGGGTGTGCTCGACCACAAGGAAGAAGAAGCTGTGTGCAGTGGAGAAGAGAAGGCGAGTGCTCCGAAGACTCGTTCCCGGTGGCGAGTCCGTGAGTGGGTTATCCTTGCTAGATGAAACCTTGGACTACGTCCTCTCTCTCCGAGCTCAGGTTGGTCTGATGCAGAGCCTGCTGATGACCTGCGAGGCATCGAAGCGCAGGTAAATTGATCGAGCACCATGTCTACACACCTCTACTTCTTACAGCCTCTCATCACGCCCTGCATCATCCATTACCTCGCACCATATTCCTCACAGAACTCACGAGTCCCAAGTGCACATCGCCTGAAACAAAAGCTTCGACTGTGGGCAACCGAGGTCGATGTGGTGGGATTCCATGACTGGCTCAGGAAAGGACAAAGCTCCCTGTGCTGTCCACTCTTCTGAATGCGGTTCAAGGTTGAAGAAGCTCTTCCATATGAAGGACCAGATTGCAAATGATAAAACCATGATCATATATGTTTGTTTACTTGTGTGTGTTTGTGCCGTGAGAGAAGAGGAAGGATTAAGGAGTGCAGATTAGTTTCTTGTTAATTAATGTTACTATGTCGCAAAGTAAGAACTTATGCACTCTTCCTTTCTTACACAATTATTGTTCTTTCATCTTAACACTCTTTTTTCATGCTTACGAGATGACCTTAACACTCTTTTTTATAAGATATCTTTTATCTCCTATAATTTAGAATTTTAACTAAACTGGAGAGGAGAGAAGACTCAAACTATGCTTAAAATAAGAGCTTATAATAAATTAATCAAAGCATGAGTGAGATATTTATAGGCCTCCAAAAGTCTTAAGAATAAATCAAAATATTTAAATCCCCAAAATTTTAGGGTACAAACGACTTTTGATAGTACTACAATCATAACTTTAGATACAATCATAATTCTAGACTCATGTAGTACTACTATTATAATTTGTTAATTTTGAAAAATATTACCATCACCTTAGGTGGTACCATAGTTTAAAAAACTGAGAAAGCACAAATTGTTGATTGACTCAAGTTGTACTATTGCTTGGGCCTAATGGTATCATTGTCTAGGTTTGATTTAGGCTATTGATTTAGCCTTCTAACTAGCCTAATTCGGCTTAACTTTAAGCCAATAGCTTTCGTAAGTTTTGTTTCGACCCAATGCCAATTTAAATTTAAATTGACCTAAAATGATATTGATGATGACATTCACAAATCAATTACACATCCATCACATTTACAAAGCTTTTGGCTTGTTATATTCTTCCGGCATATTATCCAATCTTCCAACACTTTGTACGAACTTTTAATATATCGTCATTTCCTTTGATATATTGCTCATTTCATGGTGTTTCGATTTTTTTCATAATATCTGATCTTCTGACATAATATCCAATCCTTTTGATACAATGTATGAACCTTTAGCATAAAGTTTGATCTCCGATATATCGATCAATCATTTAGCTTGGCATCTAATTTTTAACATGATAATTTTTAGCGTAGCATTTAAGTCTCCTGCTCCAATTGATTATTCGATGATCCGATTCTATAATCAAAGTATTTTTCTTAAGAGTATATTAGTCTTATAACCTCATCAATTAATTTTATATTAGTCTTATAACCTCATCAATTAATTTTATGAATAATATTCAATTACATCAAATCTTTAATTGGATATAAAAAATATGAATCATGATTAAAGTTTAAAGTTTAATTCGTTATGATATTTTATAAGCTAGTTTCACCTACCAAAAAGGTTATTCTAAAAAAAGATCAGGTGGAGAACCTTTAGATATCCAAACCCTTTTATATTTAGTACCATGTAATGATGACAGATACTTAAAAACGAACCTAACTTCATGCCCATAAATTCCAAACCAGTCTGTTTCAGAATCTACCATGAACTCAAAAATCTTCTATGTCACAATCAAGACCGCTTGTGCACATTTATCCATTCACATTAATGTGTTTATTGAGATTTGAGACATGAATATTTATGAATCAAGAATAACTCACTCACCAGATTAAGGATGTATGCATTTTGTTTTTTTCTCGAGGGAAACTAGAAGTATTTTAGATTGTGAAAACTTGCAAATTAACAATGCATATATGATCTTCGGGAATGTGTTGATGGGTTCAAATGCAGGGCATTGTTTCAGGCTTCGTATGAGGGTACTAAGTTTGGGTCAGAGCAGAAAAGATTAGAGACCACTAACAAAAAAAAGATGATCCATGTCTTGGACAAGTAACTTAGAGATTTGGGCACTGTTTCAGGCTCGCATGAGGGTTCTAAGTTTGGGTCAGAGAAGAAGAGATTAGAGACCACTTACATAGAAAGAAAGAAAAAAAAAGATGATCCATGTCTTGGACAAGTAACTTAGAGATTTGGGCACTGTTTCAGGCTCGCATGAGGGTTCTAAGTTTGGGTCAGAGAAGAAGAGATTAGAGACCACTTACATAGAAAGAAAGAAAAAAAAAGATGATCCATGTCTTGGACAAGTAACTTAGAGATTTGGGCACTGTTTCAGGCTCGCATGAGGGTTCTAAGTTTGGGTCAGAGAAGAAGAGATTAGAGACCACTTACATAGAAAGAAAGAAAAAAAAAGATGATCCATGTCTTGGACAAGTAACTTAGAGATTTGGGCACTGTTTCAGGCTCGCATGAGGGTTCTAAGTTTGGGTCAGAGAAGAAGAGATTAGAGACCACTTACATAGAAAGAAAGAAAAAAAAAGATGATCCATGTCTTCGACAAGTAACATAGAGATTTGGGAACTGTTTCAGGTTTGCATAAGGGTTCTAAGTTTAGATTAGAGAAGAAGAGATCAGAGACCACTTACATACGAAAGAAAGAAAAAAAAAAAGATGATCCAACTTAGAGATTTCTCAAGTCAAAATGTTATACGAGGTAAGAACAATGCGTAGGGCAGGTGATGGTTTACGTCTACTCTCTTTCTACCATATGCCATTTTATAGGACGTGCTGGTGAAGGCATGAGAACATTTGAATCAATGGAACAAATTTCTCATGTAATGGAAGCAGGTATGAGAACAATGCTGGTGAAGGCAGAGAAGCAGTTTACAGTCTACCTGCTGTGTGGTGATCATTACTTGCTCCTTCGTGCATGCAATCTATCAGAGAATTCAGTAGAGAGAATAAATAGTGTATGGTCTCAAAGTAAGCATATTTCTACCATTGGAGAGAGTTGAAGAACGGAACATGTGAATTAGCGTTACAATTACATCAATCATAGCACAACGAGAGGAACATAAACAAAGGTAACACAACATCTGAAATTTTTTTATTTTTGGCAGCAAAGCAGCATAAAAGGACAATTGATTGCAGAAAAAATAATTCTTTTCATGCTGAAAGTAGCAGCCCAGCAAGAGAAAGAGATGAGAAGATGTCCATTAAGTACACTTTTTTATCATTTTTGTCAAATAAATTTGCTCAGTATTATTATTATTATTATTATTAATTTTGTGAATCATCAATTTCTTAACAAAAAATATATGCATATTCAATAGACATGAATGAATCAATTGACTAAAAGCAAATTAATATATAATAATATTCCGTTGCCGGGACTCGAACCCGGGTCTCTCGGGTGAGAGCCGAGTATCCTAACCAACTAGACTACAACGGATTAATGACATACAATTAAACTAAATCTATATATCATGTAAACTATTGCTGCACATCACTACTTTCCCCATTCAACCACCTCGCCTCATTTTATGTTTCGATGCGACAAATAAATATATGATTGGAAACTAGTAATTAATTTCATTGATTGGTCATTGTTTTCTTTATGAAATAGGTCGGGTTGATATCGTTCAGGATATGGTATATATATATAATCAACAACATCATTCTGTCTCATCCTATTTGTTCTGACTCACCCACCTCGTCTCAAAATTAAAGATTTCTAAAGCTTTTATCTTAACTTAATATTCCCTTATTTACCACCCACCCCTACACAGCTGAGTGTGATTTCTTCTTAAATCTTTCCGGATCCAAAGAGTGCAATAGAAGCCCATCTCGTAACACCGGAAGAGGCGCTTATAACTAACAATCACAACAGTCTTTGCACGGCTCGTTTTCATTCAAGGGTTTTGAATCCAGCTAGATATTTTAAATCCACATATACGATACGGCTCGATCACATTGGACACAGAAACAATGTACATGGACAATCATCATGCATCACCAAATATTTTTCTTTGCGGGGTACTAGATAAATATTCTTAAGAATCCATGAATCTAGGAGAAAAAGTTCTTCAGCCCTGATTGATGGAATGCAATTGCTTTGCTCAACAATGTCAAACCTGAAATCAACATCTCTGCCAAGCAATATAATCTAAGAAAAAACCACTATGAAGACATGCCCAGTGAGCCAACCTATTGTGTATCAGTGATATTGTACTTATCTTACAACCTGAGTGGAGTCGATGTATTAGTGACGAAAGGAGGATTATATGAGAGTGCTACAAACAATACAATCGTAATATCTGCTTGTATGTAGAAGGAGAAAGTAACTTTGAAAAATAAAAGAGAGAGAACTTGAACCTATCTAAGTGGTTCATTACAACACTTTTCTTCATGTCTGTGTTTTGATACATCGGGCTTGTGGTCATACACAACAAGAACATGCCACCAAAAAAAACAAAAGAAAACGATGAAAATGATAGCGGATTAAGAATATATCTATCATAGGATCAAAAATTCTTGTAGGTGTTACCAAGATTAGCATATTTCAAACAACAGAAAGTATCAAAGGTTGAGAGCAAAAGTTCAAAAACATAAAAACCAAACACATCGACTAGAATCCTTGGAAGATACCGTTGCCAACGGACAGAAGCTGATTACAGGTAAATTTAACTTCTTAAACCTTTGAACATACAAGATCAGCATCTGACACCCAAGCAACGAGCATTAAATGAATCAGCACGTCAAATGTTATTTTCCACTGACTGATAACAACTGTGAGGCTTTTTCATCATGAAGTAAGATGTTCAAATAAATGTAATAAAAATTCACGATTATTGTGGTGTTTCTTTGCTAAATGAGCAAAACATATATGATAAAAACCACAACTATTTGCTTGAGTTTCTCATACCATGCCCCCACTGATATTCCAGAACAAGATGCAAACAAAACAAATCAAATAGCTACTACACATCTAAACCCCATGATCCATAGATATTATAATATCTTTAAGCAAATTCACTGCAACTTATTCTTGTAGGTGTTACCAAGATTAGCATATTTCAAACAACAGAAAGTATCAAAGGTTGAGAGCAAAAGTTCAAAAACATAAAAACCAAACACATCGACTAGAATCCTTGGAAGATACCGTTGCCAACGGACAGAAGCTGATTACAGGTAAATTTAACTTCTTAAACCTTTGAACATACAAGATCAGCATCTGACACCCAAGCTACGAGCATTAAATGAATCAGCATGTCAAATGTTATTTTCCACTGACTGATAACAACTGTGAGGCTTTTTCATCATGAAGTAAGATGTTCAAATAAATGTAATAAAAATTCACGATTATTGTGGTGTTTCTTTGCTAAATGAGCAAAACATATATGATAAAAACCACAACTATTTGCTTGAGTTTCTCATACCATGCCCCCCCCCCCACTGATATTCCAGAACGAGATGCAAACAAAACAAATCAAATAGCTACTACACATCTAAACCCCATGATCCATAGATATTATAATATCTTTAAGCAAATTCACTGCAACTTGAAAGGCAATGGAACTGATGACAAGTAGTTAGTTAGCTGTTAAATGAATAACCAGTTCCCTCATCAGGAAAACTGCTTTCTTCCACACTATCAATGCTGATAAACAGCAAGAAACTCCTCCGATGTCCTTTCTTTTTCTAGGTCTTTTGAAATTATAAGCATGAATTCTTTATAGATATTAGAAACTTCAAAGCCATAATAAGATGTAAAGAAGTAAGGTCTGTAAACAGATATATCTTCCTTTTAAGGTTTGTGCTTATACTTGGAGTCATGAGGCATTTCGAACATTTACTGGATGTGAAACTGAAGTCCACATTTGCACGTCACTAAACCATTTATGAAAAGAATAAATATAATCACTCCCATCCTCTCAAGCAGACACAAAGTGAAGAAAGTACATGGACTAGAGACTAGATTATGAGTCTTCTAAAAACGAATATTATCTGTAACTAGAAGTTATGAATAGAAACTAACAATTGACAAGCAATACAGGACTCATCAAAAAATAAAAACAATAGCACAGTAAACTATAAGGGTATGTATAATAAAAAATATAGTATAGGTCCTCCGGTGCATATATGTTCATATGGCTCCATCGCAAAAGGCTTCTGTGGCTAAATAGGCAACTTATTAATAAGATAAAGTGTTTCATCAAAGTGAAAATGTTGTTTTTAGAAATACATCCATTTAAAATAATTGATTTCCATTCTCTCAGAACATAACTTACAATGCAAGCTCCCCGAAAAAGATTATTATGTGTAAATTTCCATCATATGCTGCTAAATGATACCATTCTCTTTTATTACCACAGAAAAAAATATGACCATAATAATTTAATGACATAGAAGAACAAATGGTAGACACATAAATCTTTTATTAATCATATATACTCGTCAATCAAATTAAATTAACAAATGCAAGACGATTGATAAAATTTTCTCAAAGTTTGATGAAAATGATGCATTGAATTGAGAAATTATAGTCAAACATGCATGACAAATGCATAAGCCAACCAATTAGCCTTGAAGAAATTCTATTCAGGGAATCAGGATAAAGAGAACAAGAAACCAGCTGAATGAAAATGAATTAGCTCAGGGGCTGGCATCCTTACAAAACTGTGTACATACATGACATGGTCTCTCATGGTGCAGATACAACAGCCATAAAAGACAGAACGTAAAACATTTCTAACCTGCACCGGAAGCTGTAATAAAATATGTCTTTAAACCAAAAGAATCTTCTCGGGCAAAGCCGATCACCATGGCTCCATCTTCTCTATACATAGACAAAAAATCCCAAGGCTTAAGTATTTATGTGTTTATTATGATGTATAAAAAATTGTATCTCATCTGCTAAGAGGTTCAAGCTGCACTTCCATTATCCCAGATGTCTGAGACTCTGATTTAGTAACCGTCCTTTCAGAATGCAACAGATCCACTGAATCATCATCTTCACTGTTTCCCAACACCCAATTGCCTTTTAAAGAGCTCCTATGTATTCTTCTCCACTTAATCTCCATATATTCCAAGTACATAACTAAAAGGGCAAAAGCCAAAACCCATAATATTAATGCCCAAGTAAGTCCTTGAACATTCTCACTGCCATACCTATGCCTCAAATGCTTCATCCCAGTAATTAGCGCAGCAACTCCAACTACAATAGCAGACCTCCCTACAATAATGTGAAAATACTCCCAAATTATCCTTTTTGGAGAGGCAATCTCTCCTTCGGCTGGTCTTTTTGGACGTATGCATGCATTTAATGGCTGTGCACATGCCAAGAGTATGGCAGTTACACCAAATTTCACATGCACCAAACTTAAATAAAACCCGCGGAGTTCAGCAGCTGCAAAAAGAACACCAAGTAACATGATAGCTATTCCAGAGTATTGCAAGTAGACATGTAACTGGAACCAGCCATCACCCTTTATGTGCCTCAAGTACCTCGCGGCCAAAATTCCCCCAGGAAGCAAGATTCCCCAAGCCACAAACATCATGAATCCATGCACAGCTAGAACAGGGCGCAGATCCTGGTCCGCCTCTGCTGATCCTCTCAACAACAGAACACTAACAGGTCTGTTGCTTGCGACAGAATGCATATTCCTCTCACTTAAGTTATCTGCCAACCACTGAGCACCCATGGCCCAGATGACTTTGAGAGGAGTCGTAGGATCAATAATATTCTTACACTCTATCTTTCCACTACAGGAGGGTGACAGAGGACGAGTAAATTCAAATGTTATTATTCCATTTTCTTGTCCACATCTAACAAAAGTCAATTTTTCAGAAACCGGATGCACATTCATTGCGTCCTTGCTGTCGATCCAGTAAGTGTTCACATGACCTTTCCCATTGTTGTCTATCCAACCGACATATGCATAGCTGTCTATCATTCCACTTCCAAATCCAATTGCAAGATATCCACTTTTCTTCTCACCTCGAGCCGCAATAGATATCAAATCTTCAGATAAAGTCCAAAAAAAGGAAACCTGCTGATCATCCAAGAGAACACTGTTATTATACATGTCTGAAAGACCACCATCAACAACCTGCACTTTCCAGCCCATTTTCTGCCCGAACAAGGAGTGGTAGTAAAGTTGATCTGGTGTATTCCGATCAGGCAACCATGTCAACTCTGTCGGGCTAGCTGGGACACCTTCAAACTCTGGTCCACCAGCATACATTACCTCTGTCATGTTCCGCAATGTTGCATTCCCACCGATGGGATCAGAGGTGAGGTAAAGTGCCACATCATGCCCAGCTTGGATTGAGAAGGTTACTGGCACACCTCTTTCAGCTCTCAGCAAGGGTGCTTCTTTCTTGTTGATATAAAGAACCTTTGTGGGATTTGGAGGGTTGGGGTAATGCAATGCAGGCCCTGAGGTAACAACCAGTGGCGTCTTTGCATCTGCAATTATAATATCCTGATCCTCCTTGTCTTCAGCATCCAGTGGCCCAAAGCAATTGTCCACCTCCTTCGACAAATTGAGGCTGAGGTAATTATAAGCTGTTTCTCGTGGTTTCCCATGATTCTGAGGAAGGTAGTAAGGCCGAATCGAATCAGGGGGCTTCAGCAGACCCAACGCCCAGATCACTGTCATGTTCTGTGTCACGTTCACCGGCACATCATACTTCTTATCAATGGACACTAATGGACGCTCGTACCGGACAAATGCCACTCCATCTCTCCGATGACCATAGACCAATTTGGTATTGTTGACCAGTCCAACTGGATCTGAACCCTCGTAGATTGTATCAGGACACACACCTTCGACCTTGCCGTCCTTGTTGAGAAGGCATTCACTGTATCCAGTAATGAAATAGTCATCGGCAAAGGGATTACCTTCTTCTGTGAACCCGGTGACAGTCACATCTGCATTGAGCATATGCGATGACGAACCAGGCGTCGTCCACCCAAAGGCCATATAGTACTCCGATCCCACCGTTGCTTCAAGACCGATATCGACAGAATCAGATTCAGGGTACAGCGTCCACCGAAGTCGAAATCGCGAAGATAGGGCAAAGCAGTTGGTGAACATGGTCGGCTGGCGGTGGATCTGGCTCTTGCTCTTGTGCTCGACCAAAGAATCAGAAGCCGGCGAAGGGGCTGGGGAGAGATCGGGACTCGGGGCCACGGCAGGCTCAGTCTCATTGTCGCCGGCATTCCGGAGGAGGACGTGGCCGAAATCGGAGGCGGTGGCTTCATCCCAGATGGCGAGGACGGCGATCTGGCCCCAAGAGGCGTTGTCGGACAGCCGGATAGTGAGCGACTCGTTGCGGAAGGTGCGGTTGAGGGACAGTTCGGAGATCCGGGATCCCATTGTCAGGTTGTGGAGGTCGTCGCCGGCAGCGCCAAACCACCGGACCTGGTCGGAGCCGGCAAGCATGTCGAATCCCCGGACGGAGAAGGAGCAGCCGTCGACGATCCGGACGACGCCGCGGACCTGGTGCTGGACCATGGCGAGGTCCGCCTCGAAGCCGGCGAGGGAGGTGTTCTCCCTGCAGCCGGCGACGGCGGGACCGATGGGGAGGAGGAGGAAGAGGAGGAGGAACAGCGATGGCGGGGACGCCATCGAAGGAGGTGGATCGAGATCAGTCCAACGGGTCCGCGGCGGGATTTGGGGGCTAGGGTTAGGGTTCGATGAAGGCGGTCGTTAGCGCGTCGCTGCGGGGAAAGCCAAATTTAGTGGGAGGGAGACATGGAAACTTCGTTTCTCCTCCACCTCCTCCTCCATTATGCCTCCATTCATGTACTTTCTTTTGTTCTTGCTTGTCTAGCGTACAAACAATTTTTTTCTTTTAAAGGTATTTTTGAGGAAAATTATACTTATTTATCCCTATAAAAATATTTTTTCATTCATTAATATATATATATATATATATACACCTTGTGAGTAGAAGTCTAAATAATATATTCAAGAACTTATATCAAATATAAAGATATTATATTATTTTAAATGGTATATATTTTATAAATATTTTTAACACAAATTAGCTAAGGTTTACTATTGTTAATCTTATTTTTTTTTTGTAAAGAGTAAGTGATGAAGGCCAAATTCGAACTCTAAGACCTTGGATCGATGTTAATCGAAAATAATATATATAATATCAGAAATATGTTATTTCTAGATTCAAAATGATAAATATGAAAAACTCTTTTTTCACTCCCTTATTTTCCAAAGTTTTTTTATCTCTTTTCTCTCCCAACCGATTACATAATTTTGTTGAGTTGATGATAAGTGAAAGGAGAATTTTAGATATATTAAAATTGGTCGAAATGTATTAAATTCACTTTTAGGGATCATGGCACATTATATATATATATATATATATATATATATATATATATATTCTATTTATTTCTCATCAAGTAGTTGTTTTGTATATTTGTTTCTCAATTGATTGGCTTTTATTGGAAATATTCAAAACGAGAATAAAAATGAAGAAAGATTGTCTAATGTAATGTGACTATACTTGAGAAAATTCATAGATATTATGGGATGAATCAATTAAAGATAGTTTTCATAAAGCATGTTATTAATAATAAGTGTAGCATATTTATCAGCCAAAGCGTAGAAGTATAATAAAATGCTCATTAATTATGATACAAAAGTAATACTAATTATATCTTGATGAAATCATGATCTTTTGTATACATAAGGTACTTTCTGTTCTTTCCTCTCTCAAGCATCATATGGCCTCTCTCGGATTGTAGATTCTTTACTGTTAGAAAGAATAGAAGATAAAAAGAATTATTGAAGAAGTTGTTTTACATTGAAGCTATACTATCCCTATTTATACAACTTAAGAGGGAGGATTTCCCTCAACAGAGTAGAGAGATTTTCTCATACAGTTAGAAAAATCTTATTAGAATAAAGAGATTTACTCATATAGTTAGGAAAATCTTATATGCTATCATGCTCCCATAAGATAGTGCTCCTATCAAGGATACCAAAGATATCAATCTTGGATCAATGCAAAGCAAACAGTTTACGAGTGAGAGACTTTGTGAGTAGGGTAAGAGCAGATCGCTGCTGCTGTTGCTGTTGCTGTTGCTACCGCTGCGGCTGCTACAACAGTGGAGAAATTTGTAGCAGAGAAGAAAACTACAGCAGAAGTACAGCAAAGGAGGAAGCTGTAGCAGAGGTACAACAATGGAGAAAGCTACAACAGAGGTGCAGTAGTGGAGAAAGCTGCAGCGATGTTACAATGATGCTACAACAGAGGAGGAAGCTACAGCGATGCTATAGTAAAGGAGAAAGCTGCATTAGAGGTGCAGCAGAGGAGGTAGCTACAGTAGAGGAGGAGACTACAGCAGAGGTGCAGCAGAGAAGGAAGCTGCAATGATGTTATAGTAGAGGAGAAAGCTGCAGCAAAGGAGGTAGCTGCAGTAGAGGAGAAAGCTGCAGCAGAGGTGTAATAAAGGAGAAAGCTACAGTAGAGGTGCAGTAGAGGAGAAAACTGCAATAGAGGAGAAAGCTACAGCAGAGGAGGAAGGTATAGAAGAGGTGCAGGCAGCGCCGGTGAAGAAGAAGGCCTCATAGAGGAGAAGAGGAAAAGAGCGGGCAAGGGTTGGAGAGAGATCCATTGCCGAGGGCGAGCAACCGGCCGCACCAAAATAGGCCCTCGTTGTTGTGGCCGCACTTTGATAGCGACACCAGGTGTGGTCACGGCAGCAGTTGGGGTAGTAGCGAAGGCATCACGCGTTGTACAGCGGACAGCCGTACAACGGATGGAGAGGGGAGGAGTCCGACGGGGAAGTGAGTCTGGCGGGAAAGAGTTCCCCCCTTATTTGGTCTACAGAGGTAAGAGATGTGGTGAATGGCAGGCTTCAATGGCCGTGGAGCCTCACTCGTCTCACCTGCTCTGTAACCATGATAGAAAGAATAGAAGATAAAAACAATTATTGAAGAAGCTTTATTGAAGAAGTGAAGTAGCTTCAATACATTAACATGTTCCCTCTCCTATTTATACATAGAGGAAGAATTTCCCTTAACAGAATAGAGGATTTTTCTCAACAGAATAGAGAGATTTTCTCAACAGAATAGAGAGATTTCATCGTATAGTTGGAGAAATCTTATCTTCTATCATGCCCCCACAAGATGGTGCTCCTGATAAGGATACCAATCTTGGATCGATGTAAAGAATGGTTTACAAGCTCAGTAGGGCAAGAGCAGATCGCTGCTACTGCTGCAATTGCTGTTGCTGTGAGAGCATAGGTGTTCCCTTCGTTCCCCTTAAGTCCAATGACTGTTGGCAAATCAGTGAAGGCTACTGCGGTAAGGAAGATGAGGATTAGCCATGGAGCCTCTTAGGAATGTGGTTGCAGCGGCGTTGGTCGCTGGCCGAAGGCAAGGGCGAAGCTTCGCTTTTCTCAGCGGCATTGGTCGCTGGCTAAAGGCAAGAGCAAAACTTCGCTTTTCTCACTGCTCTGATACCATGTTAGAAAAAATAGAAGATAAGAAAAATTATTGAAGAAGATGTTTTACATTGAAGCTATACTACCCCTATTTATACAACTTAAGAGGGAGGATTTTCCTCAACAGAGTAGAGAGATTTCCTTATACAATTAGAAAAATCTTATTAGAGTAGAGATATTTACTCATATAGTTAGGGAAATCTTATCTTCTATCATTTACATCCAACAAAGAACATGCAATATGACGATGGAACTTTGAAGAGACTCATTTCCTATTTTCCTGTATATATCTAGCACAGGAGTACCCATTGACCTTTGGAAGATTTACCCATAGAAACTTACATAGATCAAAAGAAAACAGAGACAGTAATAATGATAATGGGAAAATGGCCTATTGTGTGCTTTGTATACTTCCAGTCATTATCACATTCTCAAGAATGTAGTGTTCATTCACAAGGAAACATCAGAATTAGAAGATGCCAGCCAGTCTGCAGCAGCACTGATTGATCAGAGAAGTCATCCTATCATGTGTCACTTGCATGCAGATCTGGTCATGTTCCTGTCACTGGATTTCTCCATGTTAATTCACCTCATTCTGCTTGTTACTTGCTACTTTTAGATTTTGGTTGTGCCAGAACAGATAATATATGCTTCCAAGCTTTTGATGCAGTGTTTCTTACAGTCTTGGGGTTTCAATCAGCTGACCCAGTCAAGCTTGATGAAGCCTGATCCAAACATGTTTTTTGTTGGGTAACTGATCTTGCACCAAACTCATAATGCATATGTTTGAAGGACATGTAATCTGAATTAGTTCCTAAGAACTTGAAGTCTTGTCCAAAGATATATGGAAGTCAAAAGGTGTTCTTTCTTCTCATGTGAAGTCAAAAGTGTTCCTTTCTCCTCATGTTCAACTTTGCAGCAACAGAGTCTCCAAGCAGGTAACCTAAAAGTTACAAAAGGGCAGATCGTGTTCCTTATTCAGTGGTTGATCACCAGTTACAGGAGAGAAAAAAATGGAAGCATCAGGAACAAATTCTATGTAAAAGTATGATCTTCAGCTAGATTCTTGTTGTCGTATGAAATCTAGAAGGAATCTGAAAGAAATAATGAATGTTTTTGTCTTTCAGTCTCATTCTGATCATTGAAGCTGTCAGCATTTGGCTGCGGATTCTTCCATCAAAAACTGCTTTCTTGGTGCCTACTACAATTCTATGACAAAGTTGAGGAGAGCAAGACTTGCATCTTCTATCACCTTTCGTTTTCTTCAGTAGATTACAATGGCAACAACCATGGCTGACAGAGCTTCAACAGGATCATGAAGAGTCTTGCCAAATTCTTCTTTTTGTGCCATCAGTCAAAATGCTAACTTTATGTGCAGTAAAGTACTTGGATGACACACCCAACTTCACCTGCTACACTTTGTAAGATACCATAATTGTGCCCTACAAACCACAAGCTGAAGGCAGAAGAAGAGAAGGAAGAAAAGATGCTGTAGTGCATGCATGCACAAGAGCTGGGTTTCTAGAACTTCTCTCCATTAAACTGTTGCAGATTAAGGCAACCACTCACACCTAAATAATCTAAATAAACCATTTTCTTTGTTAGCCATTGAATTAACAGAAACAAGATGAAAATGAACTGAGTGCATTAGAATCATTGGCACATGGATTTGTAAGAAGCATATCAGATCAAGTTTTGCTAGTTTCATGAAATTTCAGGTGGATATATCTGAGATCTGATCTAATGAATGGAAGTGTTCCATAATGTACTTTCACTTCTTGGTCAATATTTATTGTGCATGTCAAGAGATCTTTGCACAGCACCAGTAGACCACAGCTTCACATTTGACATCTTGAAGCTGCCAATCTGATATTTTGGTGTCATTTTTGTATTTTAAAGATACTTACTAATTGCTAATGTTAGAAATACTCAAACAAAAACATTAGAAGAACAGCAAAGGAATAGTTTTGGCTTCCTCAAGTTGGAAGAGGAATCAAAATCCACTGCTGTTGTTGAATCAAAGCAGACCTCAGAAGAACATATGCCACCTTTTTAGAGGAACTTTTTTTATGCATGAATAGTCATACGAATTTTGTCCTTTTTCTTATCTGCTTCATTGCTACTGATTTCGCCATACTACAATGATTTCTCACCAACTTCTCTTCCATAAGTTTCCTCCATAACTCTCTGCCAGCTTCTCTTCCCTCTCTCTATAAAGCAGCATGGCATGGTGACCTCCCTCCTCCTCACTAGCACAAAGCCCTGTACGCTTCTTCCGGATTCTGTTGATCTCTCCTCCTCACGCTGAAGAAAGGATGCCGAGTGACCTCTCCACCCTCGCCGGCAGCGGCCAGACCGTGTGCGTCACCGGTGCCGGAGGCTTCATCGCCTCCTGGCTTGTGAAGCTCCTCCTCGCGAGAGGCTACACCGTCCGGGGCACCGTCAGGAACCCCGGTCCGTGCTTCTTCCCTCACACTTGTCTCTTCTGCATCACGTACGTGGAAAGTTTCATCTTCTCTGATCGATTGTTATCTGTAGATGATCCAAAGAATGCTCATCTGAGGGCGCTCGAGGGAGCAAAAGAGCGGCTGGCGCTCGTCAAAGCCGATCTGCTCGATTCCGATGCCTTGCACGTCGCGATCAACGGTTGCGACGGCGTGTTCCACACCGCGTCTCCCGTGACGGACGAAGCCGTGAGTCGTCCTCCCCCATTGTGTCGAACGAGAGAGCATTTCATCATACATGTGGTGGGTGAATCCTCTGCATGCAGGAGCAAATGATAGAGCCGGCGATAAAGGGCACGTGGAACGTGATGAATGCCGCAGCCGACGCCGCAGTTCGACGTGTAGTGTTCACCTCCTCGATCGGCGCCGTCTACATGAACCCTAACCGCGGGCTCGATGCCGCCGTCGACGAGTCATGCTGGAGCGACCTCGACTACTGCAAGGTCACCGAGGTGCACCACCAGCTCATACCTGCGATGTGGAATGACCTAATCATTAATCTTCTATCATCGACTACGTGGTGGTGGCGGTGGATGCAGAACTGGTACTGCTACGCGAAGACGGTGGCGGAACAAGTCGCATGGAAGGTGGCGGGGGAGAGGCGGCTGGACCTGGTGGTGGTGAACCCGGTGCTGACGCTGGGGCCGCTGCTGCAGCCGACCCTCAACGCCAGCACAGCCCATGTGCTCAAGTACTTGACGGGGTCGGCGGCGACGTACGTGAACGCGGCGCAGGCGTACGTCGACGTGAGGGACGCCGCCGAGGCCCATATAAGGGTGTACGAGGCGCCGGAGGCGGAAGGGCGGTACATCTGCGCGGAGAGCACGCTGCACAGGGGAGAGGTGGTCCGGATACTCGCCAAGCTCTTCCCGGAGTACCCCATTCCCACGAGGTAACTCTCCTCCGACCTACCATTGTCCTTCTCGGTCTTGGTGAGCATGGGCACGTCGTTTTGGTTGATGAGCTACCTCTGGAGATGGTTGCATTGCAGGTGTAAGGACGAGGTGAATCCCCCAAAGAAGGGCTACAGATTCACGAACAAGAAGCTCAAGGACCTGGGAATCCAGTTCATTCCTGTGACGCAGTGCCTCTTGGAGACTGTCAAGAGCCTGCAAGAGAAAGCCCTTCTCCCCATCGTCTCCTGTATCTCCCACAACTGATCCCTCGTCACACTGTTGTGGGCAGCTGCGCATGCATTATGCCTATATATATATATATATATATAACAGTAATAATAAGAAATATACTGTCCATATATTAACGGCATTCCCAAGCTAATATTTCTTGTGCCTATGGAAAATAAGAGTACGGTATATACCAAAAGAATAATTCATAAGATTAACAAATATATATATATATATATATTATTATTATTATTATTATTATTATTATTATTATTATTATTATTATTATTATTATTATTATTATTATTATTATTATTATTATTATTATTATTATTATTATTATTATTATTATTATTATTATTATTATTATTATTATTATTATTATTATTATCGTTTTTTATTGTTAATATTGTTTATGCCACCGACACCGAATGCTTGGTTCGATTTGCCACATGCCACATCGATCGGGTCGACATTTAGTGGGCTCGTCAACCCTTTTCGATTTCCGAGTTTTGGATTTTTCTTTTCTTTTATATATACAATTCTTCATTAGTATCTATAGGATGGGAGCGATCCAACTTAAGAGGTTAAAATCTAAGGGTTTTGTGTTTAGTTTAAGTTTGGAATGCATTTATATTTTTAATATATAGTTAATAAAAAGGTGGCGGTGAAATAATAGATGCTAATTTTTTCCTATATTTATGAAATAAAAATAACAAATGTATCCTATGTAACAAATATATATATATATATATATTATTATTATTATTATTATTATTATTATTATTATTATTATTATTCAATTTCTTTAGATCCACCGAGGAAAAATATACTAAGATCATTGGAACTCTTTTAAGGGGTTTATATTTAAATAGATGTTTTCTAAAAATGAATTCCTTTTCTTCTGAATAAATTGTCCTCCAAACAATTTATCTATCTTAAATGTTAGTAATTTATCTTAAAAAATAAATAGAAATTATCCCCGATCGATCTATCAAACTTAATTCCTTCGTTATGAAACTTAATCGCACTGCTGATTGGGTCGAAAAATATCAAGAATCAAAATTTTCCAATTGTTTGGTTCGCTAATTATATCGATTTCAACTTTTATTTATTTATTGAGAATTTAAGATGTTTTTGTACGTATTTAAATTGCTTTGAAAGAGATGAAAATCTTATTATCATCACAAAATATGAAATTTGAATTGATCAAAGATATCTTTTTCTTTTATATATATATATATATATATATATATATATATGGTGAAAAAGTTTAGAACTCTCACTCTGATATCAACTTAAAATTTTCTATTCCTATCCCACTTATTTCATACTAATATCACCTAAAATATTTTATGGTTAAAAGTATTTAGATCTATTCACTTGTATTCTCAAACTAATATAAGACGTGTTATTATTGAAATACCTATATTTATACTTTAGATTGTTAGGAAAGCAATCGACAGTAAGAGGGGGAGTGAATTAGTGTAGCGGATAAAATCACGTCGTTTGCGGAAAAACCTTTTCGTACGTTGAAAACCAATTACGGAAATATGCTTAGATTAAAAGTGTACGGAAAAGTATTGAAGGCAGTAAGCTATTGAAGAGGTTTGCAGTAAGGTAATAGCAAGAAGTAAATGCAAACCAGAGAAGATAGCAGTTTATAGTGGTTCGGTCAATCGTGACCTACATCCACTCCTCCGATTCCTCTTCCGTCGAGGCCACCGGCATCCATTTCCTTTAATAGGCGAAGGCCAACTACCCTTTTACAGCTTTACTCCTTTTGATGAGCTTAGGAGACAACCCTTATAGATTTCCACTTCTCTCTTGAATGATCAAAACTTAGAAGAAAAGAGGGAGAAGAACATTTAGCCTTTTATTACACTTTTAAGCTCTCAAATACTCAGAATAAAAGCAAGCTTTCGGTGCCCTTTCATGCAGGAAAGGGTGGGGTTTATATAGGCCCCAAACTGGCTTGAATTTGGAGCTCAAAAATGTCATCTCCCGGATTTCCGGGGTCCTGGCGGTACCACCGCATGGCCGAGCTCGGACACCGAGCTCAGACGGTACCACTACCTGACAGGGGCGGTACCACCGCCTGGCAGAGCTCAGAGACCGAGCTCAGGCGGTACCACAGCCTGGCAGAGCTCGGAGACCGAGCTCAAGCGATACCACCGCCTGGCATTCCTGGGAGACTGAGCTCCTGGGCGGTGCCACCGCCGGCTCAGGCGGTGCCACCGTCGGCCAGGAATTCTGAGTCCAAATGGGCTGATCCATTCAGCCCAATTTGGGTCTTTCAATAGCCCAATTGTCCCAAGATTAAGTTAATGGGATCACCCACCATTTCTAACTTAATCGTCATGGTAACTACGATATTTTAAGACATTTACTGCAACTTGCTCCGGTGCGTCAATCGCTTCTTCCGGCGAGCTTCCGACGAACATCCGACGAACCCTCGGTGATGCTCCGGCGGACTTCCGACAAACTCCTGGACTTGCGACGATTCACTTGGCGAGTTCCGACGAGCTTCTTTGGCAAGCTCTTGGACTTCTCGGATTTGTTCCCGCAGAACCTCCGACGACCGTCCGGACTTCCGTCGAACTCTCGAACCCCCAACGTGATCATGGTCTTGACTCCGACGCAACACCTGCTATATGTCTTACTTCCATCGTAGTTAATCCTGCAAATGTAAAACACACTTCGATATAGACAATTAATATTAAGCAATAATCATGTTGTCCGGCATGTCATTGGTCCCTCGACGCTTCGTCCGATTCTTCGGCGCATCGTCCTCTCATGCGGCCTATTGCCTAATCGGCCAATTGACTCCGCAACTCCGATATCCTTGGCGCAATGTCCGCTCTTCTTGGCCCAATGCCCGAATCCACGGCCCGAAGCCTTCTCTCGATACGTCGGCGGATCCACTGGCCTGACGTCCAATCTTCTGACATGTTCCTCCGGCCCAACATGATTCTTCCTGCTTTAATTATCTCATCCTGATCGAAGCATCCTGTGTTACTTAAAATGCAGATTAAAACATAAATGCTTATCAATTAGTTTCATCATCAAAATATGAGATTCAATATAGATTAGTACCTAAATTCTTACATCATCGTCATTGATCAATATTTTTTTTAAGAAAAATAGAAGGAATTTTCATTGTATCAAATATTATATCATACATGGATTCGAACATAAAACCTATCACTTATGCAACAATTGTTAGGATCGAGTCCGAGGTCGGCACTAAGAGGGGGGGTGAATTAGTGCAGCGGTAAAGATTACGACTTCAAAAACTTTGTTGCGATAAAATCGGTTTCGTAAAGATGTTAACTTGAAATTGTACGGAAACGTAGTGAAGGAGGAATTCAGTTTGCAGTAAGGTAAATATCAAGAAGTAAACGCAAACCAGATTTTAGAGTGGTTCGATTGTTATGACATACCTCCACTTGGTTTATTCCTCTTCCGTCGAGGCCACCGGCATCCACTATCGGTCTTCCTTCAATAGGCGAAGACCACTCACTCCTCTCTCAAACTATTCTACCACTTAGAACTTTGAGAGGAACTCACACAAGATTGCAACAGTGTTTCTATCCTTTTTTACTCTCAATGCTTGTGTATTTTAACTAGGGATGAGAGGGGTATTTATAGGCTTCAAGTTGATTCAAACTTGAAGCCTAAAACCATCTCATCTTGGGTTTTCGAGGCACAGGCGGTACCACCACCTGCGCTGGGCGGTACCACCGCCTAACAGAGCTCGGAGACGATACCACCACCTGATAGGGGCGGTACCATCGCTGGCAGCATTTACTGGCAACGGTACCACCGCCCAGACCACCTGGGAGACTGAGTTCCCCAAGCGGTGCCATCGCCGGCCAGGCTTTCAGTATTCTGGTTGGGCCTTGAATCCAGCCCAAGTTTGCCCCAACTTTGGGCTCAGTTGGCCCCTAATAGAGTTGATGAGATTACCTCCCAATCCCAACTTAAATTATATGCTAACTACGATTCCTAAGACATATTCAAAACATTTTAGTTCCGGTACGTCAATTGCTCTTTCGGCGAGCTTCCAGCAAACTCCCGGCAATGTTCCGGCGGACTCCCGGCAAGCTCCTGGACTTCATGACGATCTTCTTGGCGAGTTCCGACGAGCTTCACTAGCAAGCTCCGAGACTTCTCGGCTGGTTCCGACAGAACTTTCGACAAACATCCGGACTTTCGACGAACTCTCAAACTCCCAACAAAATCGTGTCCTTGACTCCGGGACTTCATTTTGATTCATGTCTTGTTATCGTAGTTAATCCTGCATATGTAAAACATACTTCGATCTAGACAATTAATACTAAGCATTAATCAAGTTGTCCGGCATGTCATTGGTCCCTCGACGCTT